>APFE030703749.1:0-19738 GCA_000404065.3 Pinus taeda | reverse complement strand
GCAAGTGTCAGAGGGGAAGCTTCTGGAAGATTCCATGATCTTCCACCTCGCATTTTTGTCCCTGCCATTTGTCCATTCCCGACCATCGGACCCTACAGAGGAGAAAATCAGTATGCATCGCACCCTATACATTGGGAAGGTGATATGCATCGCACACTCTACATTGAGCTTTCAGTATGGTCCAGTTTTGACCATTTATGAGCAGTTTTCAGTGGAGAACTTATGGGAGATGATGTAATCAGTTGACCTTGTTCCTTTAGGCAGTGAAGCAACACTTTTAGGAACTTAGGAGCCCTCAGTTTATGGACATTTATGATTGGGGTTGAAGTGCCCAAAAATTTTTATAACACCTATGCTGAACAACAAAGAATTCCATATTGTTCATGCTTCTAAGGGTCCTATCTGAAGCAAATGGCACTGGAAAATATTGTCTAATATTGGAAATTGCAGCTCACAAACATCAATTGAATAAAACATACAATAGAATATTTACTCTCACACCATATAGATAAAATCTGCTTATCGTTTATTTCAAGAAAAACTGCATTGTAACCTGCTAGAATAAAAACTGGAATTCCATGTATCATGGTTTTGTGCTAAAGGAGTCATTCCACTTTCATTTTAACTATCAATTCACACCCTTGTAGAATTTATTTGTAGTTACTGAACTACACGTTTTCCTTATTTAGTGATATGCTATTATGCATATCTGGAATATCACCCCATCCTTAATGCAGCAGCATTTGTTTTGACTGTCAAGAAACATAGAAATTAGTTTATGTTTTCTAGGTTGTAGCCAGTGATTCATGATCCTTTCAACTCATGACTTAATTTTTATAGAATATAATTTATAGAATGTGTTTTCCTGATCAGTAAATGGACAAGATTGACATAAAAGAGGAAACAAAATAAGAGAGATGTTCTATCTAGGATGACCAGTTATTTATTATCTTTTAGCAATTTATGGTATACATTTTTATTTGCTAGGACACCCACATTAGCTTAGGATTTTATAACATAAGAAAACCTTTAAATTCCTGCAAAACCTTCCGTGTGAGGATTATATTGTGTGGATTAGATTGGGTTTTTTTTCTCGCAGAGACTATTAATTTCCATAACATTATACAGATTATGTTGGTTACTCACACAACAATGTTAAATATAGATACTTTGCCTTGGCCTACTCCGTTTTGTCTCTGGGCAATTCAACTTTCAACTTTAAAGGAAATTTCTGGATGTTTCTGTATTACTTCATCTCTGGTAACAGCCTTAATCTCCTTTCTGAGTTTTTGTTTAATTTCTATTTCATTCATGGACCATGATAGAAAATCCTCTGCCATCAATTGTACATTAGCCACAGAGCAGATACAGAGTCTTATAAATTTGATTCAAAATTATTTCCCAATTGAATTGATTCAGTTATATATATGCTTTCTTGATAATTTAAACTTTATTCCTGTGTGTTAAACTAAAGCAAAGTGGTGCCATCGTGGCTGTCTTGTTTCTGGTGAACAGACTCTAGAAATCTTAGATACAAACTTCAATAGCTTTGCTCATGTCTATCAGAATTCTGGAATAGTCATATCCCTGTATTGATATTTTATTCCACTTGGCATTTTTTTTGTCATTCACACATTAAGAAAGTGGAAAACAAATACATGCATGTGCATATGCATTTAGAATGCATGCGGAAATTGATTTAGGACAGTGCATCTTAGTGTGTGCTCTCTGCTCTATGTTGGAACAATTTCACTTCTCTTTCCTTAGTAGCTAGGATTTTCACTGCAAAAAGAAAGTAAATGACTGTTTATCATCTTAGATTGCATATTTAGGAATTTTATATGTACATCACGTGATCAACCTTAAAGGCAAACTTCTTAAGAAATATCAACTGTAAAATAAATTTCAATAAACATAAAAATGCTTTGGAACCCAATGCACAACATTTAGAAGTCTAGGCTATAGACGTATTCCAGCATCATAAAGCCTGGTAACTATCGCTTTCATCGTAGGTTGGGTGATTCCTCCTCTTTCAAACGACAAGTACCAGTACGGGCTTGTGCTCCCATGTACCATCGAGTATATATTGGGAGACCATAGTAGGCTATATCCTTTATCCTTAGGAAGCTGTTTCTTCCGCCCTATCGATCACAATGCACTGAACACAACATTCGAGAAGATTGACTGTCGTACCATAAAAAGTATTCTACAGTTTTGCGATTGGTTTGGTAATCCCCCTGTCTAGATATCCAGAGTAGTCACTTTCGTTCCTTTTTAGACTCCTTGAAAGAAAAGGTCCATCTGAGCACTTTTCACTTGAGGCTCATTAAAAATCGAAGGCGACTAGAGTCATCTTTAGCTTTTTCTCGACTCTTAAAAATTGAAAAAGCAAGTTGTGTCAAAGCATCATAAAATTTATTTAAATCTAAATAACATCACTGTTCGCTCGTTGGTCTTAGGTTGAGAAAATGGAGTCCAGCAATCAAGGATTTCCCTTTGGGGGAATCCTACTCTCTTTTCCTCTAGGGGAGATGTTGGTGCACCTCATATGGCTACATTGTCCCTTCTAGGGCTTGCAATTGGCCCGCCAGTATGGCTTTTCTCGACCTTTGTCATTCAAAACACCGTGATTCTTGAGCAATCAAATCAACAACCAGATGATACTAGAGTTACCCAAATCAAAAGCGACTAGAGTCATCTTTAGCTTTTTCTTGGCTCTTAAAAATTGAAAAAGCAAGTTGTGTCAAAGTGTCATAAAATTTATTTAAATTGAAATAGCATCATTGTTCCCTCATTGGTCTTAGGTTGAGAAAATGGAGTCCACCAATCAAGGATTTCCCCTTGGGGGAATCCTACTCCCTTTTCCTCTAGGGGAGATGTTGGTGCACCTCATATGGCTACATTGTCCCTTCCAGGGCTTGCAATTGGCCCGCCAGTATGGCTTTTCTTGACCTCTTTCATTAAAAATGCCATGATTCTTGAGCAATCAAATCAGCAACCAGATGATACTAAAGTTACCCTCCAACCTTCTACTTCGTTTGTTTCTCCCTCTCCTTCTTCCTCTTCACTTGGTGAAACTAGTCAAACTAAAAACCAAGTAACTGAGCAGAAGAAAAAAAGGAAGGAGAAAAAGAAGAAGAAGCCAACGATGAAAGGGGGAAGCCATGCATCATCTGACGAAAATCCACACACTGCGCCATCCAAACCTAAATCTCTATGTGTCATTTGCAAAGGAAATCACAATCATCGAGATTGTCCTTGCATCCCACGGATCTTAAGGGACTTGTCTCCCTGCTTGCCGTTCCTTTCTGGCACTACTTTTGGCTATTGCATATTCCTTTACTCTTTTGAATGGCATACTTCATTTTATCCTCTCATCTAGCTTTCACAAGAGTTGTCCTTTCTTTGTTTGTGAATATGTCAACTAAACAAATGCCAACTAATCTTGAGGATTAAAAACATCTAATTCCAGGCTCGTACAACATACTAAGTACCAGGCAGGTAAGCTGTTCAGAGCTTTTAGATGTTCTAGGATGGTGCCAAAGGTGAAGTTGTTTGGCCTAAAAACACTCTCCTCATTTGACCTAAAACATTTCAGGCCTCATGGCATTACCCACCACAGGCCTTCACAATGGTGCCAAAGCTGAAGTTGTTTGGCTTAGAAACAATCTGCTTATTTGAGCAAAAACATTTAGGGCCTCATGGCATTACCCATTCTGTGCATATCATCAAATTACAAATCCTGAAATTACATAATTTTATGTAACCTCATCTAGCATAGTCATTGCATTAAATAGTTTTAGTGCTTGGTCATTGGACCTATGTTGATCTTAGCCACCTATCATTGCATTTTATGCAATTGCACAACTTCTCTCCACCATTATGTACAACATTTGTTTTCTCTGGAAACAAAGATACTCATGCAAAACCCAAATTCCACAATACAAATTTGCCCAATACAAAACCCACAACATAGCTCCAACGTATCTTTGGTGTTGCTACTGCCAAATTCCCTAAAAAATGTATACATTATTTGGCACGGGAAACTCAATCATCATGCCCTATCTGATTGTTTCTATTTGGTTGTTTCTAACATGTGTAGGTTTCTGAAACTGTTAATTTGCAATTTTAACTATGTTTCAAAAAAAATAATCATATAAAAGTTGTTGTAATAAATATCTTTCTTCATTATGTTTACAAGCTTAGATACCCACTCATTTAGAAACAAATTGAACATGCTTCTTGCCCTTTGCCCTTTAATTCATATATTTTCAAGTAATGTTATAGGAATGTAATGAATATTAAATATCTTATGTGAAGTTTTGTGTTTTGTTTTGTACCAAAAAATGACAACAAACCTTACTCAGAATGCAATTTCCTCAATTTTATTTGGATCAACTCATATTCAACCATACCTACAAATTGTTGAACTTGAACCAATACAATCAATGCAAAATTCAACTCCACGATATCGTACTGAAATTTAAGATGGAACACATAAGAAACACATCATGCTTCCAAAATATTTCAATGATCTTGTAGCAACAGGCTTGCTACAAAAGGGTTTTGTTATAAATGTTAAAAGTTGGACTACCTCAGCTATCGTTCCATCAACGTAAGTTTGTTATAAATTTCTTATTTCAAATTTAATATTTTTTTTTATAACACATCCACTTCTAACAGTTATTCCTATGACTCTCATTTGTCATGTAGGTCTATAAAATTAATAGACTTTGAAATATCTACTTCATTTGAACCCTTAAATGGCAATCCAAAAACTATGAGTATCCCGATCACATCTGACGAAAACACTCCATCCTCATCGAACCCAAATCCTTTATCAAAAAGAAACTGCCCTCTTCCAACCACTCCAACTCCATCCATTCTGCCAGTTCAAATTCCCATCAAATCGTTAAACCCTTACCACTCAAATTGGTGCATAAAAGGATACGTCCAAAAGAAAACAGCTCTTCGACAGTTTCAGAATCAATACGGACCTAGTAAAGTGTTTGGTTTTGACCTATTCGATACAGAGGGTGGAGAAATACATATTACATGTTTCAACAATGTCGCAGATTATTTTTTCGACAAAATCCAAAATGGAAATGTCTACGTTGTCTCTAAAGGGAATGTAAAAATGGCTAATAAGCAATACAACCTCTTGAACAATGACTGGGAAATTTTGTTGAATGCAACATCTACCATAGATCATGTTGCCAACAAAAAAAAACATAATCCAATAGTGCAATTCAATATAAAATCAATTAATGATATCAGAACAACAAACCTCATCTCCATTATTGATATTCTTGGTGTTGTCACAGACATTTCCAGTGTATGCATTATACGTAGAAAAGACAGCTCAGAAGTTAATAAACAAATAGTACAACTTCAAGACATGCCAGGGTATAACATAGATGCAATCTTTTGGGGAGATAATTGTAATGCCATGTCATAGGAAATCTCCTCCCTATGTGCTACAGTAAATAAACCCATCATTGCAATTAAATCTATGCGTGTTGGAGAATTTAATGGAAAAACTATCGACACTACAATGAGATCCATTATTCTTGTAGATCTTGACATTGAAGAGACCCATATGCTAAATTCGTGGTTTAAAAAAGAAGGTTCGACTGCAGCTTCTACATCTTTGACAATAAGATCTCCTTTTGGCTATCAACAAAAAAAAATAACAATTGCTAATATTTACAGTATGGATTCCTTAGAGAAACCAACATTTTTCCAATTAAAATGGCACAATAACAAAAATTGGGATGGATAGTTTTTACTACATTTCTTGCATGTCGACCGTTGGTGGGAAAAAATGCATGAAAAAACTTATTCCACAAAATACAGGGATGTGGTTCTGCGCAAAATGCAACGCTAAAGTAAGTGACTGTGATTACAAATACTTATTGAAAATCGACATACAAGATCACACTGATGAATTAGCTTCAACTGTTGATTTTGAAAATGCGGGATCTACGATTCTTGGAAATAATGCCAAAACCTTCTATTATTATCTTCAGATCCAGAATTGATCAAGGAAATTGTCTCTAAAGCTCTATGGGCAGATCATATCTTCACAATATCAATGAAGACAGAAAGTTTTAACGGAGTGCCACGATTCAAATGTGTTATCATAAAAGAAGAAAATTTTCATTTCACGACAGAATGCAACAACATCCTTCGAGAAATTCAGAACGTCTCGATATTGTAGATAAATATCACAAAATGTATTCCGTGCTTTTTGGCAATTCCTATTGTCCAATTTTATAAATACAACTTTACATGATATACTGTTGCATGTCTTCTTACGAAATTTTCTTATATACCATTGGAATAAGTATTCGTCCTCCATTTTATCTAGCATTATGTGAGTAGACAAATTCACATTATTCTTTTTCCTTTATCATCTTCTTCCTTCCAAAAAATGACGTAACTTGCTACATTACACATGAAACTATCTACATGTATAAAGAAAAAATACTAATATGTTCTTTCAAACACATTATTCAAATAAAAAAATTCACATAAAACTATTCAAAACTTAAATTTTTTTCCCTTCTTTTGCTTTCATACAATGACATGGTTTTTGTCTCCAAATAACATTCTTCTTTTCCCCTCTCTTGCTTATAGGTACCATAAATTTTTTGAATGGCTTCTTATTCTAATAATGAATGTGCTCGAAGATACTATGCAACAAATAAAGAATGAATAAATGCACGTCACTGTGAGCTTTATCAAGCAAAAAAGGACATCAGAGAATGTCAAAAACACAAAAAACAGAAGGAAAACCAACATTCCTCGTCTGAAATGGCCCACCCCGAAAACAATCCTCCCTTGCAATTATCAAACTCTTTATCTTCTCAACAAACCTCTCAAACAAATACATCCATACCTCATTGCCCTAACCCCTCCTTCGCACATGCTTTCAACAACGTTTATACTAAGCAAGAACGTCGAGATTTTCATGCAAAGATTGATAAACTTCAACCTAAATGCCCATGCTCCATTTGTCTTGAATCATATCCTGGAATACATATCCGCAATTCCAATCACATGTATTGCTACTCCAGATGCATCTCTGAAACAATTGGTCATCACTTCTCATTATCAAACAACATGGACCCTGGTCCTCAACCAGCTATCCTTACATCTCTTTCACAAATAGAAGAAATGCTCATTGCTAGGGTTAACCCTATACTACAAGTAACACATGCACATGGTGGCCAATATAAATACCGTGGCCACACAATTTGTTTTCCTCAAGACATTACAAAAATCCCAAACATGTTGCCACAACGTGTTGAAAACTTGGACATCCTAATTGTCACTCGTCATAGTAATGACCATAAGGCTTATGATTTCATTGTCAGTAGACATCGTGTTCTCACTGCATTAGAAGACAAATTGGCAAATGACCCATACTATAAGAATGTTCGTATTGATAACAACGCACTGGCATCCTTACCAACAATCCCCACCGATGTCGCCTCCTCCCTTCACCATTCCAATACTACAGAAACCACTGTCCACCTTTCACTTGAACCACCACATGAGCTCACCGAAGATTCTACAGACCCATCCGTAAACCAAACATCATCATTCGTACCCATCATACCTAATACAAATACAGAAATCCAAGAAATCCGCCATTATTTTCATGCTTACAACCACCAATATGATGCTACAATTGAGTGGCCAACAATTGGTTTATCGCCAATCAATGAATACAACACAGAAGGTCTACTCTCTATGGCTTTCCCCACCCTTTTTCTGATAGGAGTTGCAATGCCAAATCAGCAAAGAATGAAAGCAGTGTAGTTACATGAATATGCACTTCATCTCATATGTTACTACAATAACAGATTTGGAAAGCACCCACGCTTTCATTATTACATATATAATCTCATCAGGCGACATCGCAGTCAAGCAACAGCATCGATTTTTGTGAAAAAGAACATCACATATAACTTCCCAATATCTATTCAAGATCTGAACATCCGATTAGAACAATTTCCAGATGAGCAATTGGCATAGCAAGTCATGGGATTCAGTAGCTCTTTACGTGGAACAAGATCATTTTCGCACAAAGCTAAAAATGAACTAACAAACATGATATCTCAACTCGGTTGCCCGACGTTCTTCTTCACATTAAGTGCAGCTGATACAAAATGGCTTGATCTTCATGCAAAAATGCCGAATTTCTACGTTCTGATATTGCAAAACAACAAAAGTGGAGAAATGATAACATTATCTCTAACCCACATTTAACATCACTATATATGCACCATAGATTCACAGCATTTCGTGAGATTATCTTAGAGAAACACTTGAAGACAAAATATTACTGGTACAGGTACGCATTCTACCGCATTTTTTTTCCAAAAACTCGAAACAACATTCCTCGGCGATTACAAAATTATCTTACAAAAACGCATACTTGACAAGTATGAATGGCAACATAGGGGATCTGTTCACATCCATGGTTTCCTTTGGATAGAAAATGCACCTAATATGGAAAACGTCAACTGGGAAGACGCAGAAGTAGTTGATATTACAAGGCAGTTCTTCGACGAATATATTTCCACTTGGAACCCTCGTACTCCTTCGACTTCAAACCAACCAATTGCTTGCACAAATCCCGAAGACCCTTGTCTATTGTCCTCACCGCAAATCTTTAGAACCAGTCCTTTCAATGACTATGAACAACTCATCAATTGTGTTGAACGTCACACAAAATTCTCAAAAGCACATGCCTAAGAAAAAATGGATCCTCATTCCAATGTCGTTATAAAGCACCATGGGAATTACATCCAAAATCGGCCTTATTCATTGATTCCAATGGCCAAAAAACATACACCCGTGCTCGCAACGACGATCGAGTCAACAGCCATAACCCTACCATCCTATCTATTTGGCATGCAAATGTTGACTGCCAACTAGTACTCTCCATACACACTGTACAAAAATATATCACCAAATATGCATCCAAAGCAGAAAAAAAATCTAAAAGCTTCCACCACATGCTACGTAGAATTGTCCTAGCTTCACCCATCGCTGACCCAGCAACATTCGCATTTCGAAAATTTCTTGCAGAAACCCTTGTTGATCGTGACATTGGAGCACAAGAAACCTGCCATATGCTGCAAAAATTACCATTAACATTATGTAGTCGACCATTCATTTCTTTAAATGTAAACCAAAAAATTCTTATGCGCCTTCCACAAACGAACGCCACCTCCGCTACATCCCCACACATCATAGATACATATATCCATCACCCTTCTACCCTAGAATCCACATCACTAATAGAATTAGCAAGATCCTGGTCATATGATCCTCGTTGCAAAACAAACAAATGGAAACAAAGACCTACAAAAGCAATTGTTCGGTTCATACCACGTTACTCCTCCATACCATCCACAACTGAACCTTGCTACACTGACTTTTGCAGAGTTGAACTTATGCTATACAAACCTTTTCGCCATATCGTACAAGATATAGGAGATTTTGCTGCAGAATTCATCACAAATTAGCAAACATTTCGTCCATTCTACAAACCTTGGCATCAACATTGCACACTATCTGATATTGAATCTGTCGCAAATGATACCTCAACTATTGATGAAACCAATCCTCCAGACACCATGGAAATAAATGAATGGGAATTACTTTCCCAATTACACCCTACAAATGAGCTTCTCATAAATGACCTTGACATGCTTGGTCTTCGTGGCTTTGATGACACCCATAACTGGAATCATACCACTATCCAATTAGATCTACAAAATAATACCATAAAATTTATTGAGAATAGCCGCTCCATCCACTGCATTCTTCAAACACATCAACAATCTTGGCGACCCTTACTACATTATCTCCAATGCAAAGAAAAGCTCTAAATATTATTTCTAATCATTTTGCTAAGAAGGATTATTTACCCGCTCTCAGAATGATAATACAAGGCACTGCTGGTACAAGAAAATCCCTCCCTATCAATTGCATCAAAGATATGCTCATAAGCCTTGCAAGCCCAGAAACTTCACTGATCATGCTCCTCGCCCCTACAGGGGTTGCTGCCTTCAACATACAAGCATCGACAATCCATTCTACTCTACACCTTCCTATAAAGGATCTTATGCCCTTAGAAGGTAATGCTCTTGCAAAATTCCAAGAAGAACTCAGGCATATAAGGTACATACTAATCAATGAAATGAGCTTCATTGGGCCAAAGCTTCTCAGCCATATTGATGAACGTCTTCGAGAGGCATTTCCACAACAAAGAAACACTCCTTTCAGTGGTTGTTCCATTATATTGGTTGGTGATCGCGGTCAGCTACCACCCGTCAAAGACATAC
Organism: Pinus taeda; assembly: GCA_000404065.3. NCBI lineage: Eukaryota > Viridiplantae > Streptophyta > Pinopsida > Pinales > Pinaceae > Pinus > Pinus taeda. The sequence goes on along the minus strand of APFE030703749.1, from coordinate 9,374 downwards.
CTCTATATGCAGGGACGAGCCACGAAAGCGCACTGTGGAACACCTTCAACACAGTCATCACATTAGACACAATATTTCGTCAATAAGGCGACAACATCGCACAAGTTACTTTGAGGAACATTCTCCAGAACATTAGAGATGCAAATCCAACAATCGACGACTATAACGTACTCATGTCGCGCACAGATTCCTTTTTATCAAAAGAAGAAATATGTTCATTCCATGATTCCGTGCATCTATTTCCAACAAATGCTCAAACAATGGTCCATGATAAGCAAATGATGAAATCTCTAAACACTCCAATTGCAAGATCCATTGTTGAAGATGGCAACACATATTCCAACATTTCCTCAGAAGACGAGCAACTTGAGCGAATTGTATTACTATGCAATGGTGAAAAAGTTATGTTGACTTCCAACCTTTGGGTTTCAGCCGGACTTGTTAATGGTTCCTCGGAGAAATTGTAACCATCTTTTACAAAGAATCAATGCACCACCACAAATTCCAACATTTGTTGTCGTAGATTTTCCCAAATACATCGGGCCTCCTTGGGATGAAAGAAACCCCACTCACTTGCCTATTCCAGCAGTAAAAATAAATGGATGTGCACAAATTCCACTGAAGATGGCTTGGGCTTTGACCATACATAAATCTCAAGGTATGACACTTCCAAAAGCAACAATTGACATTGGAAAAACAGAACGTCAAGGTCTCACATTCACAACAATTTCAAGAGTTCCTTCTCTACAACATCTCCGGATTAGCCCTGCATTCAGTTTCGATCGTTATAGTAAAATGAAGGACAACAAAAACATTGCTCGCAGAAAACATGTAGAAGAAATTCTCCGTTCAATGCCGCCTCCAGATAATCTGCTCCAACCCATACTTTAACATCACCAAAATGTTTCCTCCATTTATTTAACTCATTCTATTTCATAACATACTTCTCATATCTTTCAACAACAACCAACTTTAATCAATATTAATAATTAAGCAAATATTACAATGTCTTTATATTATCTATACATCTCATTCTAACATTTTCTTTCTTTTGCAACAGGACACATGGACTTAGAAATAACATACCTAAGCAACTCCAAGTAGAATGGCAAGCAAAAAGTATGCATCTCCAACTACGCATAAACCTCCAATGGTGTTTAATATGCCATTATTCACCATGCATCTTCCACTAACAATATATAAATCCCCATGGCAAAGGTAACTTCATTTCCATTCATTCCAAATTCATTTTAACACAACTCACCTGCAAATTATTACTAATAAATTTCCACAACTGATTTACATATTACTAATTCTAACAAAATATGCATTTTGCAGGTCCATTGCTGCTTCTTCAGGTCTTCGATGCCTCCAACATGTTTTGATACAACTTCAAATATGGAATGACAAGCACAATGTTCTTTAGAATATTATATTCCTTCTCAAACCTCTTTTGTTACAATTCCATATTTGTATTTTTCATTTCAAACTTAAAAAAGGATGTTTCAAGATCAAATACCATTTTGATGTTTTATGTCCTCACAACTATTTGTATTTTCCATTTCAAACTTAAAAAGGGGTTTTTCAAGATCAAATACCATTTTGATCGTTTATGTCCTCACAACTATTTGTATTTTCCATTGCAAACTTAAAAAAGTATGTTTCAAGATCAAATACCATTTTGATAGTTTATGTCCTCATAACCAATTCATTGTCAATGGGTTTTAACATATTTTGTTAACAAAATCAATTGATTTTAATGAATATAATACATGTTTTCAATATATCTTCATATTAATTTAATTTCCCATTTGAATAATGATTTCTTAAATAACCCTATCCAAATCAATATGGATACCTGGTTGTTTTTCGCGTGGATTCATTCGTTTACCTTCACCTTTAACTACACAATTTTCACCAACTACAAACAAAGGTCTCTAAACAAGTTCAATGGATATTTATGGCTACTTGCATTCCATTTCAGCGGTTTTCAGCATGGCTTCCTCAAATTAAAACTCGGAATCATCGACCCTTGCTTTCAAGAAAGCCCACAAAAGCCCATTCTCATTTCAATATTCTTCCACACACTATGCCTTACGGGGTTTCCTTTGCAACATTAGGTGCAAATGCTAGTTTAAAATAAAATTATAATTTATTTATTTATTTATTTATTTTAATTTGGACAATGTGAGATATATGTAAGAGTAAATGTGTTGATATTTTTCATGAATTAATGTCTATTAACATTTATCAATCATTTAATTTAGAATATTATTCACTTATCAATTTTCAAATATATCTTACACAAGAAATTTAACATAACATGAACTCCTCCCCTGCCAATACAAAATTTTTTTTCACATATATTATTTTAATTATATAAATTTTTGAATATCTTAACATATAACAACTAAAATAATGTTAAACAATAAGATTATTACAATTCTATATATATATATAAAAAAACTTGATGGTGATAAACTTTAAGAAATTACATTTCTTTTGTTATTGAATAGAGAGGATCATTGGCTAAGAGACTTATTTTACAACCTAATATGAGGGGTGTATAACTTTGTCCCATCTGCCACTTTAAATTTTAAAATAAATAAAATAAAAAATTATGTTCCATAATAAAAAATAATGTTAGGCTATAATTAAAAAAATGATACATGTTTCAATAATTAGAAGTAAAAATAAAATAAAAAATAAAATTGGTGTGAATCACATATTTGAATCTTATCCTTTTCAAAAATACTTTTAACAAGAAATTCAAACTAAATTATTTGAAAGATCTATGCGTCAATACTCAACTTTCATATAACTTAATATATAGAAAAAAAAAAATATAATTTTATAGTTAAAATTTGTATTTGGACATATATATTTTATTTAGCATTCAAAAATACAATTTAAACAATGAAAAATAACACATTGTATTTTGCACTTTGAAAAAAATTGCATGTGAAGAAATTTAATCTTTCTCAACTTATATTTTATTTAGAATTCAAAACAACTGAACAATAAAATATACTAACCACATGCAATAGCAATGACCAACGTTTATCATGGAAATCTCTTGCACATTATATGTTTCTAATACCCTGAGCTTATCTCGATTATTGATTCGCTGAATATTCATCATCAATTAAAGGAACATGGTCTTGGTCAAATAATTGAGTGCCCCCTCTCTGACTGCCTAATTAGCAATTGAGATAAAAATGCCATTTGTGATATAGAAGCATTTTTTCACACAATTCAATAGTTTATTTTTTTCACCCAATTTAATACTTTATTTCCCTTCTAAATGTGAAGAGAGAATGAATCAAATATAATGATATGGAGTTGTCTATGGAGGCTCAGGAATTGGCTGGATGGCTAAAAGTGGTGAGCAAAAAAAATTCAGAAATTCTTGGTGTTTAAATCATTTTTTTATAATGGAAATGGATTCAGCACCATCAAAATCTCTAAAACACCCAAAATATTAAAGTTTGAAAACTATAACTTGGATTTAGAAAAATTCTTACCAAATTTTATTAAAATAAGCCCAAATCTCCATTACTTTCAATGGAAAAAAAAAATAGCCTAGTTAGACTAAGGCTAATGATATTATATTTTGAAACATGTTCATGTCAATCCTAACATAACGTTGAATGACTTTCTTGCACCTACACATATTCAATTTATAATTATTCCATTTTCTCTTATTCATAGATGGTGCACAGCTCCAAGCAAATTCATGAAGCTAGGTTGGTTCTGCCATTGCCAATGGATAATGACCTCATTTGTTCCGCTCTCCAAGAATCTGCAATCCCACATACCTGCATGCACCACAACAAAATGGTTGCGATTAAACCCTGCGATTAAACCCACACGCCTGCATGCACCACAATATAATGGTTGCCATTTTTATATACGAATAAATAGACAACCAATCGAAATATTAACTTTATTATAATTACCTTCCAAGCATCAGAGTGGTGGCTTGTGGGTTTGTTCCAGGAGCATCTTCGAATGTTGAGCCATCCACAATCCTGAGACGGTCGACCCCAATCACCTGATATTGCTGGTTAACCACAGACCCAACATGAGATCCTCCATGGAAATGCCACATTGTGTTCAACGTCTGATTCACGAACTGAGTCACGGCTGCATCGTCGTCAGTGTTGTTTGGCAATGGCGGCCCAATGAAGCGAAACTGAGGCGAGCTGGTCGAACCATTAGCTGCTGGATACGTAAAGTTCTGCAGAGACGGTGTCTTGAGGATTTTGGCTATCACCCTCACGCCATCCACGGCTGTCTGCACGTCCTCTGGGTGCGAATAGTAGTTGAATCGAACAGACGGATTGTCTCGAGGATCCTTGGTGCGTAGCCGAACCTCTCCCCTCGATAATGGAAACCCCAGTTTCTCAAATAGGTTGCCACTATACTGCACGCTTCCATTAGCCGGCTGGACGAAACAGCTGGACTCGATGTAATTTTTAGAGCCCTTAAGAATACCCACTGCCTGTATGCTGGAGAGATTCATGGGTATAGGGGATTGCACACTTAGGCCTGCACGGGGGTTGTCTTGAATCCCTTGGCCTACTGCAGGTAAATCTAGAACTAAAGGAATATTGAATTCTTTGAGATGTTGAGATGGGCCGATTCCGCTCAACAGCAGCAGCTGGGGGCTGCCTAGGGCTCCGGCAGAGAGGATTACCTCACTAGAAGGTGACCATTTTTTCAGAAAAACTTGATGAGACTGACCCTTTTCGTCCGTGAATTCTACTCCATTGGCCTCCGGCCGCTTCCAGCTAGAGGAGCGACCCTTCTTTCCTGAAGTTTACATAATCAAAATACTCATTCTACGTACATTTAAAGGTCTCGATGTAACTAAATAAATTTATTGGTAACCAATGTTGTGAAAGGGCAGTCATGTATAAGAATGGCCTGTGTAATTTGAAAGTAAGTCTAATTATTACCTGGAGATGTAGAGTTATTGAACAGAATCCTGCTTACGGTAGCGTTGAGAAGGACTACGATATTGTTTGGGTTGGCAGACTTGTAAAGATCTGCTGCTGTGTGTCTCTTGCCATTGTTATCAAAGATGGAGGCGCCGGTCTTGGTTCCCTCCACATGATCCACCGTATATCCATTATCCGGAAGAACTCCTGCTTCCAGAAGCCCATTTCTGAAAGTCGACGACCAACGCGAGAGGGGAGAGGGTTCAAAAGTAATCTGCTTCTCCACCCATTCATACGACTCTGTTACAAGTCGCTCGTCCCACTGCGCCCTACGCACAATTTCAGGGTTTGCCCTGCTGTAGAAGCCCGCATTGAAAGCAGTTGCGCCTCCCAGAACTCTGGCTCTCGCTAAAGTCACTCCATCCTCTGAAATAAACGTCTGCGCTGGAGAAGTGTAATTGTCAGTCTCACGCAATATCTTTCCAAAATTAGATAAATCCTCGATGTCCGGATTTCCATAAGGAGATCCTCCCCTCTCTATTACTAAAACTGAATGCTTAGCAGAGAGCGTTGTTGAGAGAGCAGAGCCGGCCGTTCCTCCGCCCACTACGATGTACTCGTATGTTTTTGAAGCTGTTGTCTGCCCATCCACAGTGACAAACGGATACGGAGTGCCTGCAAACCATAAGATATTTATTGGCATATCAGTGTAAGTGTGTTGGGATGGTCTGTTGTTTGCCTCCTTACTTAGCTTTAGAATCTCAAACTATTATATATGGAACTTTGTATGATTATCTACCTTGATTCTTCTGAAAAAAAGCAAGTAAATATTGTTTGTGGACATAGCTAATACTAAATTAGTAAAAAACCTAAAAGAACAGCTTATCATCATCTACATAAAGAGACACGTGAATTGAATATCATATTCATACCATGCTCTTACCAGAGGATGTTGGGGTTGCCTGAGAAGAGCATAACAGTTGATTCCTGCTCATAGTCGTTAGCATCAGCAGAAGCAGAAACCTGCTTGCAGGAATATTGACAGCCATTATCATCAAGTCAGGCTCAGGTTCAGGCTCAATTCAATTCCTTCGCTTGTTTGGAAATTCTGGTACAATTCTGGTCTGTTAATGAAGCTATTTATAAGCCCTTGCAGTTGGAGCTTATAACATGCATCTGTATCACACGTCATAGCGGCCCCAAGCATTGTGCAGATGAATCGAATCAACCGCCCCCATGTGAGCGAAAAATTAGGTGTTTCACGTGTAAAGAAAGTTGAGATCGCACTCAATCGCGCAACTCCGCCATTCTTTCTCCAAATTTCCTGAGGAACCTCTCACGGATCTTCTTCATATCCTCTTCATTATCAAAAATATCTAGCTACTTTTACGGAAAAAAATAACAAATATTTACTCAATTTATAAATTCCGCTCGCGTTTCCTTATAAGTATTTATGTGCTTTACCGATAAACATTACTGATCTAGAATTCTATAATCGATAAGACAGAATTATTATCAGATATATTTGTATCATTAAGACTAAAGATTTATCTGAAGTTTGATATTAAAGAACAAAATTTTTAGGTAGAAATGAACTATCCAGTGTATGAAGGTGCAGATCATGACCATACTAATAATATTATTTAATTAATAATATTAATTAATATAAATAATTTATGGTAATTAAATCAAAGAATTATGTTAATTTTTTTAATAAAACAATTAACTAAACAAAGTCAAACAATGAAATAAAAAAATTATTAATTATCGACCCCATAAATTACTAATTAAGAAAATATTATTTATTTAAATAATATGGTTAAATATTAAGAGCTCTAATAATTAAGATTAAGATCAGTGTCAAATTAAAATAGAAAAAATAACAAACATTAACTAAGGAGCTTAGTGAAAAAGGTAGAGTCAATTTCTTAGGAGTAACACTAAACTAAATAGAAATTATTAAAAATAAACAAAATGAAAATCAGAAATAAATAAAATTCAATCAAAGATAATCAAAGTAATAGAGGCTAAAGTATTAAGATAATACAATCAAATTAAACACAAACCAAAAAATATAAATATAGAACGTGTCCACACACTAAAGTATTAAGGCAATATAATCAAATTAAAGACAAACCAAAAAATATAAATATATAAAGGGTCCAAGAACAAGACGGTATAGAAATTTCTAAAAAACTTAAGAAGAAACAAAAGCCCACCAAAGATGAGAATAAACTTTAAAAACCTAAAAATAATTAGGGGGATAGGACAGGTACCCAACTTTTGCTAATATTTCAGCCATTGTCATTATTCAAATTTGTGGGTTTTTTTTTTCGATTTCTAAGGCCTCCTTGAATTTTCGATGATGGAAATGACTAATCTTGGCAATGACTTGGGCATCCTCAATTCATATGTGATGTTTTGTTTTATCTGCATGTTCATCCAAAGTAGAGGAGTGAGACCTGCCCTGCTTGATGTCAGCGGCATGCTCAGGAATCCTTTGATTAATTGAGCGACCTGTCTCACCTCTGTAGGGGCTCCCACAATAGCAATGGATAACATAAACACCTTTCATATTTTTAGGCTCCATTGGGTCCTTAGAAAATCTTAGGGAGCTCCAGATGGTATTCAGAGGTCTAAAGGTTGAAGGAACCTTATGCTTCCTTAGGATCCTCGTAATTTTGTTAGTGGTCCCTTCGAGAAAAGGGAGATGAACAATAGAAAAACAATCCTAAGGACCTTTTTCAGCTTTGAGGAAAGCCTTAGTACACTGGTGTCTGTTTTATCCATTATTCAAGAAAAATTTCAGGAGGTGTGTTTGTAATCATTAAGATGGTTTCCATCAGAAATTCTTAAAGCTATAGTTGCTAAAGTGTTGAGAACACTAGCTTTTGAGCTGGGAAATGATGAGAATTAGCATGAAGATATTGCTATGTCCTAAAGACTTGATGAGAAAAAGAGTCATCACCATTCCTTGAAAGGAGGACGTCAAGGAAGGGCAAATTGCCATTTCTTTCAAATTCCATGGTGAATAGTATGGAACTAGACTGATTATTAAGATGAAGGAAAAACAGGGCCAATTATTCTTTACCATGGGACTAGATGACATTAGTGTCATCTACAAACGTCTTCCACATCTTAGGCAAAAGACGAGAAGAGGTCAAGGCCTTTGATTCAAAATCCTCCATGAATAGATTAGCCACCACAAGGGAGAGGGGAACCCATGGCGACACCACAAGTTTTCTCATAGAATTCTCTATCAAAAGAGAAGAAAGTAGAGGTGAGACACATGTCAACTAATCTAGTTGTATCAGGATCCATAATACACTTAATGACTTCAATGCCCTTATTGATGAGGATGTTAGTGTAAAGGGAGACCACATCAAAACTTAGAAACTTGTCATCTGGATCGAAAGTAATACCCTTTAACAACTTATTGATAAACAATGAAGAGTCTTTGACAAAAGATTTTGTACGACCAACAAAGAGCTTAAGCTTCATAGCTAAATATTTAGCAGAGAGATAGATTAGCCCTCCTATTTGGTCAACACAATCTCTTCAAGTTTAGATTATATATGTGTAAAGATTTACTTATTTTAAAATAAATTTAAATGAAAAATGGTAGGTTGATTGATTTATTAGGAGGGGTGTTTGTGAATTTTAACCAAAAATAGGTTAAGTTTATGTTAAATAAGTGGTTTAATGATTTTGTAGTTAATTTTTTTTATTTTGAATATCCTACGCGTTTTAAAGAATATATTTTCTCAGTTTTTCAATATTTTGTGTGGAAAAACCTTCATGCCGGACAATCGTACACCCTTAGACCAGCTACATGCGTGTATATTAAGTAAGTTGTTTAATGATTTTGTACTTTGTCGTTAAACTTTTAATTTTGAATATCCTACGCGTTTTTAAGAATATATTTTCTCAGTTTTTCAATATTTTGTGTGGAAAAACCTTCATCCCGGACAATCATACAGCCTTATAACAGCTACACGCAAGCTGACACGATTTGACGTCCGTGCTACGTGCAGACAAAAATGAAGAGGCATTAATAACAGTAAATAAAGTCGAAATAGATGTCACTTGCCAACAAAAACCCCACCGCGGTTATTTGCATTTCAATTATTAAAGTAAAAGAGGACGGTATTTTATTTCATATTAACATTGGCAGTAGTCTATAACGCGACTTTTTGAAAGCTTTTCTGGCGGATTTTTCCGGTCAAAATCCGGCAGCAATTCATTGGAATCCCAAGTTTGATAGCTAGTTTCTGCACAATCAATGGCTCCAGGGGTTTTTCAGGGCGCTGAATCCAAATATGCAGTTAAAAAACCATTTTAACTGCTAAAAATCAAGATTTAACCTCATTTCTTCCGCCGGATTCCGTCACCAGAATCTCCCAAAAATCGCATTATAGACAACTCCTTAAC
>APFE030703739.1:0-22453 GCA_000404065.3 Pinus taeda | reverse complement strand
GTAGTCGAACTGGCACTTCCATTGTTCCACACGCGACATTGTGACATAGGATAACCTTCATAAGTGAGTGGTGAGTCGCTGACACTGTGACAAGCCTCTCGGCCAAACAATCCAATAAATTTGGGTGACCAATACACTCAGGGAGAGCAAATGACTACAAGAAATATTGTGGTCCAAATTTATTATGATAAGGAAGAGGTTTTGTTCTTCTATCTATGTAGGTTTGATGATGCACAAACACACTCATGGATTGATTGTTTGTTTCATTCAAGTGAGAGTTTTAATGATGTTTGCATAAGAGATATATACATATTCATTGGATTTCAAGGAAACTATTTTGACTCAGATTCTAATCCAACTTACCCTGATCAAATGAAAGAATTGTGAGTTATTGAACAAACATTCCTTTTGAGTGTGAAATATATATGTTTTCTTCTCCTTGTCCCTTCTAGGTGATACCTATGGGAATTCAATAATACTAAGATCGAGCCTCTGATGAGACCTCATCATGAACAAATACATTTCAAACCGAGCCACATTTGTTTTGTTGTGGGCACACACACACACACACACACACATATATATATATGAATGACATTATTTGATATAAAGTCTCTATTAGACTAGATGCTTATTGATCACTTAGTTTTATAGATATATATTTTAGTAGACTAGGAAATAACCTTTGTTGAATGGTCTTAGATCCATTTTACATGGTTGTGTATCCTTAGGCTATAGGTTAATAAAAATATGTTTTTCTTTCTATGTGTGTGCATATTCAAATTCACTCCGAAGCTCTCTTCAATTGGCATGGACCACTCATATGCACCTCAAGCTGCATCAACAAGAAAGCAAATTATTCAAAGGTGAAAAAGGGGCCTAAATAGATTTACCCATGGAAAATTGAAAGCCTGTAATATTAATGAGACAAAAGATAATAGAGAAAAGCTAAGAATGTGAAGCCTAGGAATAAAAGTACATAAAATTGTTATCTATAAGTTTATAGTTTCTTTTTGTAATAATTCTTAAAGCATAAAAGAGCCAAACAAAGGTCATTTCTAGACGGTTTTCCCAAAATTATTATGTTTACAATTCAGTTCTTCAACACCATTTCTACATTTATTAATTTTAATAAATTAATAAATAGTTTCTAGTGATGTTTTAGATTCGTTTCATTCTCATGGTCAAGTTGTAAAATTAATAAATTAGATTTTGGTTTACTTGAATGCTTAACCCACTTAACGTACTACACGTATGTGTTTAAGTAACACACCTTGTTGGTGATGGATAGAGTAAACATAAACCATGGTAATAGTTAAATATATACACATTTTTTACAAATTTTATGAAAGAACTGTATTTATAAATAAGAATTGTAAATCAGAATTGTTGACGATTTTCTTTTTAGTTCTATAGTATGTATTAAAATTTCTTTTGTTTGGCTAATAGTTCGATTTCATGGAATGTAAGGAAATAGGTTAATAGCCCAAGGCTCAGAGTCATCTGGTAAGAGTGAAATCCAAACTCAGACTACTACTAAGGTAATTCTAGGGTATGGTTTTTCTTGAATAACCATGATGAGTCAACCTGCATGTAAGAGTGAAATCCGGACTCAGACTACTACTAAGGTAATTCTAGGGTATGGATTTTCTTGAATAACCATGATGAGTCAACCTGAATTAGGTAATTCGAGGGCCATGATGAGTCAACCTGCATCATGGATAGCTATTAGTGATGATTGTCCTGGATGTGAATTTCACAACTGAATTATAATCATTTTTCCCACTATGTTAAAAAAAATATTAAAATATTAAAGAGAGCAATTCACTAATTTTACTGAATATATTTCAAGTATATGTTTAAGTAAAACATCATAAAGAAAACGCTAATTTTTTTTAAAAAATTGCATTTGTCAAATTTTAAATTTTAATGGTTTAAAATTAAAAAGAGTTTTAAACATAAGGAATTGACTTATACATTTAAAAAAAGTGATTTAATCCACAATTTCTTTAAAACATACCCTACTTAATTCCAATCCAAAAAAACATATATAGTTTAATTTTAATTTCAGCCACACATTTATGTAAAATAAAGCCAAGGAAACTGCCTCTATCATCCTCATATTTTTAATTAAAACATCATTAAAAAACACTAAAAAAAATTGTCAAATTTTAATGGTTTAAAGTTAAAAAGAGTTTTAAATGCATTGAATTAACTTATATATTAAAAAAAAATGATTTAATCCACATAAATCTATAATATTTTTAAAACATATTATACTTAATTCCCATCAAAAAATAGTTAATAATAATCTTGCTCTGAGCTGGATGGTCATGAATAATATATTTCAGCAAGTATTGTGGAAGCCACAATCACAGAGCTTATGGTGCACACGAATTTTAATATCAGCCCACATTTATGTAAAATACAATAATATCAAGGAAATTGACACAAGTTCAACAATTATACAACTTTACAAATATTATGGTTATAACCGCAAATTGACGCAGCTTCCACAATTATTCAACTCTACAAATATTATGGTTATAACCCCAAATTGACGCAGCTTCCACAATTATTCAACTCTACAAATATTATGGTTATAACCGCAAATTGACACAACTTCCACAATTATTCAACTCTACAAATATTATGGTTATAACCGTAAGACTAGAATAACCCGGAAATCCTATAATTATGAAGATAAAATTACACTACAAGCAAATTGTTCAGATTTCACTGCAAGCCCATTGTTCGGATTTGAAAATTAAGTGTTATAGGAACGCTTTGTTCAAATTTAGTGTCCGTTCCAAGATGAATGGAAAGGTATAGACTCTGGATAATATTTTAATAACATTTTCAGAAAAACCTTAGCCGTCAAAAATACGTTTTGCATCCTTCCAAACACGTCATGTGTGACGGTCATTTATAAATGTTCAACGTATTTTACGGGTGAAATGGCCTCTGATGGACAAAATGCCCGTCAAATTCCAACCCTGCTTGGTAGCAATCGGGCATTGAATGCGAGCACTACACCTGAGGCAGCACATGACCAACATGTGGCTCCTCGTTGCCTTCCGTCGTGTCACCCGCATCTGGGATTGATAAAATATTAAATAAGTTATAAAACACTTTTCAAAATGTTATAAAATACTTAGCATTTAGGGTTTAGGGTTTATAACACTTTAGACAATGCTTCTAGTAGACACTTAAACGAAAGTAACAAAACGCTTTTTAAAATGTTATAAAATGGCTATTATTTAGGGTTTGTGTTTGGGGTTTGAGCTTTAGGGTTTAGGGTTCATGTTTTAGGATTGAGGGTTTATAAGGATTGAGTACATTCTTTTAGCAAACACTTAAATAAAAGTTAAAGAACTATTTTGAAAATGTTATAAAATGCTTAGGGTCGAGGGTTTGGGGTTTAGGGTTTAAGGTTTAGGGTTCATAAGGGTTCAGTAAATGATTTTAGTAAACACTTAAATGAAAGTTACAAAATACTTTTTAAAATTCTATAAAATGCTTAGAGTGTAGGAATTAAGGTTTAGGGTTTAGGGTTTCATGTTTGGGGTTTAGAGTTTAGGGTTTAGTGTTTAGGGCTTATAATTCTTTAGTAAATTATTTTGATAAACATTGTAATAAAAGTTAGAATAATGCTTTAGGGTGGTTTTGCGCAGTGTTTATGGTTTATAAGACTTTAGTAAATGGTTTTAATCAAGACTTATATAAAATTTACAAAATTCCCTGTTAAAATGATATAAACTACTTAGGGTTAAGTGTTTATGGTTTGGCCTTTGGGGTTTAGGGTTTTGGGTTTATAAGACCGTCGTAAGTGCTTTTAATAAAGACTTAAATAAAAGTTCCAAAACTCTTTTTAAACTATTATAAAATGCTTAGGGCTTAGGGTTTCGGGTTTTAATTTTCGATTTAAGGTTTAAGGTTTAGGTTTTAGGGTTTATAACACTTTAGTAAATGATTTTATTAAACATTTAAATAAAAGATACAAAATGGTTTTTAAAATGTTATAAAATTCTTAGTAATTAGGGTTTACACTTTAGGCCTTAGGGTTTGGAGTTTGTGGTTTAGAGTTTAGGGTTTAGGGTTTATAACATGAGTAAATGCTTTTAATAAACACTTAAATAAAGGTTACAGACTACTTTTTAAAATGTTATAAAATTCTTAGTGTTTATGGTTTAGAGTTAAGGTTTTGAGGTTTATTGTTTGGGGTTTAGGATTCATTAATATTCTAAAATAATGCAATGAGGATCCCTCCTCATTCTCTAAGAACCATATAGTTTCGAAAGCCTTCCGACCTCTTGTGTGTTGTTGGGAAATTTTGGTAATATCATCTCCTTCTTGGAGCTAGGGAGCTCTAATCTTAAGTCTCTATGTTTCTTCCTTTTCCTTTAATATCTTGATTTTCTCTACTTCTAGTTCGTGATATATAGCTTTGATTCTAGAGAATCATACCCACCACTGTGAGGGTCTTCTAACATATCTAATTCAAATTCGATATTGTTGAGGGACTCCTCTTCCTTTTTTTTTCTTTTTCTTTTCCCATTCTATCATCCTCTTCTTAAGGTGAATAAGTTTTCCATCCAGGTGCTCTGTCGATGACCTTATTTCAATCTCTGATCTATCCTGCCATACCTATTTAACAATTCTTTGAAATTCCTCATCCCTTAACCATGTCGAATTAAAGTTTGAAAGGTTCCCACAGTTTTGGAGAAATACCTTCTACTTATAAAAATAGGTGACTGATCTGATATTCCTCCCTTAACTAACTTCACATTACCCAACCATTTCTATCTTATCCATCAATGGTTCCTTAATTAGGAATCTATCAAGGTGTCTTGCTAACATAGCATCCCCAAATCTTTGATTTCTCCACGTAAGTTGAATAAGTGCTAATTCTATATCAATAAAATTGTTATTCTGAGGTAGTTCAAAAAATTTTGTGAGTGAATCTACATGTGCATGGCTTCCCAAGGAGTTTGCATGTCCCATGGAAAAATTTAAATCTCCCCCAAAAATTATATTGTCAACCTACATAACTAATGATCCCATAAGAGCTTCCAAGAATGACATACTATTCTGACATGGTACATATATATTAAAAATCCTAATGTCAAGACCAATTTAATTAGAAAAAACATCTGCCATTAGTACTCCTTCCCTCCCCCAAATATTTACTAACTTCATCAATAATTTTTTTTCCTACAACAATTCCACGAGATCTACCTCTCATGTGTAAGGCATGGAAATTCCATCCCAATTTCATATATTTTAATAGTGATGCAATTTTTTCACTATCCCCAAGCGTCTCTTATAGAAAGATCACATCAGATTTCTCCAACTCTAATAATCTCTCAAGGGCTAGTTTTTTTGTCATGACTATCCAAGCCTATATAGTTAAAAGATAACCACTTCATAGAGAAACCATTTCAAGGTTGCCTTTTCCCTAAGAACCCCATAAAGTGATAATTTTCTTCCTTTTGCTACATCCATAGTAGCCTTATGAATGGATTTCGATATATATGAATACCCACCTCTAGAGGTTTTGGAAATATTTGGTGGTGATGAAATACCTAAGCCTCGCCCAAGCAACTATAAGTTGTTTGGACAAATATAAATAGAAAGCGGGGATAAGCAGAGAACTTAGTATTGTAAGAAGAGTTATTTACTTGAATTAAGAATATTCATAGTAAAGTGGGGATAAAAAAATATAATAAAATTATAATTTAGTTAACTTTTATTATTCCTTATTATCTGGATAATGTTAGATGTATAATTGAGTAAGTGTTTTGATGCTTCTCATGGATTAATTTATATACAAGTAATTTAATTTATATGGTTGCACTAGTAGAGAAAAAACCAGTTAAAGTTCTAATTATGGGGGTGTAGTCTTGGTGAGTTGATTCTTGTTATATGGTACTGATGTGTAATACAACATTAACCCATCGGTAAAGACGATGTAAACAATGATATTTTTAGTAGAAATCACTTTATGTATAAATAC
Organism: Pinus taeda; assembly: GCA_000404065.3. Classification (NCBI taxonomy): domain Eukaryota; kingdom Viridiplantae; phylum Streptophyta; class Pinopsida; order Pinales; family Pinaceae; genus Pinus; species Pinus taeda. The sequence goes on along the minus strand of APFE030703739.1, from coordinate 16,437 downwards.
AAAATTGTTCTCAAAATGACAATGAATCTACTCTATAGTGGAGATGCATAGCATGCATATACATTTATATATGTCAAGTGCATAATCTATGGTTTAGTGAAAAGGAATAATTTTTTAAATCATATAGTGCTTTAGATAAATTATAGTTCTTTGGAAAATACAAGGATGCAAGTTTGGAGAATAGTTTCGTCTAAGGAATAACATTCTTTTAAACATGAATTTCCATTATTCTAAGATGAACTTTTAGTTTTTCATCTAAAACTATACTAAAAAATTCAGAAAATATATCTAAACATACAAAAAAAAAGAGCAAGGCCAAGCAAGAAGCAAAAAACAATCAAAATTGATGCAGGAGCATCCGGACACCTCAATGAAAGAAAATTAGAATATGAAGACATGTGGATGACCACATGGACAGCCAGGGCAATCTTGAACAAGATTCGGTTAAGAAACTAATTTTAGTTAAAAATAAGTTAAAAAAACTGTATGCATGTGTAATAAGAAGTGAAAGATTCATCGGTGAATCAAGAGGCAAGAAGAAGGAAAGAGGAAAACCTGTGCGTGTGAGAGAGAGGGAAAAATGTAGTTGCTAGAGAAATTCTGGATTAAGGCCGAGATGCCTTAAACTGTAATATGAGTTGTACATAATAAAATGTGTTTTCTGTGAACTTGTTTCTTTATATGTTTTTGTTGTTTCTGGTTTTCTTTTCTGCTAAAAATGAAAGTGTGAATGCCACCAAATAGGTATGTTAGTATGCAGGGTTTTCGGTAGATTTTTATGAAGAATCTGTATCATCGCAAGGCGGGGAAGGTGCATCCTTCTTCCGCGTCCGCTTCTGCCGCTAATTCATGCCGCGGGGATGCATATTCTGTGTTGAGGTTGTTGCCAGTGTCGATACCCACTCTGAAAGTTAGCCACCCTGAAAGAAACACTCCCGCCGGAGGACGAGGAGGTACTCGCTTATCTTATTGCCCGCTCGCCGGACGTGCTGCCGCTCCAGGAGACCGAGACGAAAAAGAACAGGTCCGGCGCCAAGAATGGAAAGCTCGTTCCCTCTTTAGCAGGCATTGATAGCGAGCAAGAAGATCAAGAAACACCGGCCCTAAGTGGAGGGCAAGGAGATTCTGGAGGATGATGGGATCAAAATTGAGCCATTCAATTTGTAACAAGAGAGAGAGGAGGGTTATTTCGTTTCAGAAGAAGATGGTGGCGGAATCTGAGGAGAGGAAGAAGGCACGGGAGTCCAAGAAGCTTTTGAAGGCCATCCAGGCAGAGAAATTGAAGAGGGGTCCAAGCAGAAGAAACATGACATTGAATCTGTCAAAAAATGGAGGAAAATGCGGCAGGATAGCGGGTTTACTGATGGTGGCAAGGACAAGAAGCCTTTTGATTTTAGAGACGGAGACGGGGATGGAAATGGTCCCATTCCTCTAAAGAGGAATATCAAGAGAGGCGTGGCTCCTGGTGATAGGTCTGGCGGCAAGTCCAGACATGATGCTGTAATGCAATCATCAGCTAAATGTGAAGAAGGAGACTCTGAAGAAAATTGCCAGGCCTGCGGCTAAAACCGTTAAGAAGAAGAAGATTGTCAAGAAAACCCCGGTTGTGCTGCCTGGTGAGAGATGATCGTGGTTGGACCAATGGAAAAGAGACCGTGAGAAGTTTCAGATTGATTTCGTGGGCCCATAACCCACAGGTCCCAAGATTGAAATTGAAAAAATCTTGAAAATGAAGAGCCCCTGAATTCGTTTCCAGCAAGGGGGTCTCCTCGTTTTCATCAAGTGGTATCAGAGCGGGAGAGATTTCCTGCGGAGAGGAGTTTTTGCATGCAAAGAGGTACCAGGAAGAAGAGGTACAGTTTGTTTGTTTGTAGTTTTTTTTAAATTTATTTTGTGAAGGTGAGAAGATTGCAGCAAACCTGGAGCAGAAGTGCTCAATTGGTTCGAGAGGAGAGAACCGCGGAGATGCCAAGAGGACTAAGCTCATTAGAGAAGCTTGGTAGGGCATCTGGTAGCAAGGAGGACTTGCTATGGCAGAGGTTTGGTTGCAGCTCACAGAAGGCAGTTCCACTGAAGAAGTGAAACAGTGGGTAGAATTGCTAATGACAAGAAAACGCATATGACCAGGAGGTCATAATTTTTGTACCTCGGGAGCGTATGACCAGGAGGTCATAATTTTTTGTACCTCGGGAGTCTGATGCAGGAGCATCCGGACACCTCAATGAAAGAAAATTAAAAGATGAAGACATGTGGATGACCACATGGACAGCCAGGGCAATCTTGAACAAGATTCGGTTAAGAAACTAATTTTAGTTAAAAATAAGTTAAAAAAATTGCATGCATGTGTAATAAGAAGTGAAAGATTCATCGGTGAATCAAGAGGCAAGAAGAAGGAAAGAGGAAAACCTGTGCGTGTGAGAGAGAGAGCAAAATGTAGTTGCTGGAGAAATTTCGGATTAAGGCTGAGATGCCTTAAGCTGTAATCTGATTTGTACATAATAAAATGTGTTTTCTGTGAACTTGTTTCTTTATATGTTTTTTTTGTTTCTGGTTTTCTTTTCTGCTAAAAATGAAAGTGTGAATGCCACCAAATAGGCATGTTAGTATGCAGGGTTTTCGGTAGATTTTTATGAAGAATCTGTATCATCGCAAGGCGGGGAAGGTGCATCCTTCTTCCGCGTCCGCTTCTGCCGCTAATTCATGCTGCAGGGATGCATATTCTGTGTTGAGGTTGTTGCCAGTGGCGATAGCCACTTTGAAAGTTAGCCACCCTGAAAGCAACACTCCCGCCGGAGGACGAGGAGGTACTCGCTTATCTTATTCCCCACTCGCCGGACGTGCTGCCGCTCCAGGAGACCGAGACGAAAAAGAACAGGTCCGGCGCCAAGAATGGAAAGCTCGTTCCCTCTTTAGCAGGCATTGATAGCGAGCAAGAAGATCAAGAAACACCAGCCCTAAGTGGAGGACAAGGAGATTCTGGAGGATGATGGGATCAAAATTGAGCCATTCAATTTGTAACAAGAGAGAGAGGAGGGTTATTTCGTTTCAGAAGAAGATGGTGGCGGAATCCGAGGAGAGGAAGAAGGCACGGGAGTCCAAGAAGCTTTCGAAGGCCATCCAGGCAGAGAAATTGAAGAGGGGTCCAAGCAGAAGAAACATGACATTGAATCTGTCAAAAAATGGAGGAAAATGCAGCAGGATAGCGGGTTGCAAGTCCTTTTATTGATTTATTTCCTTGGATTTTCGAACATATTTAAGCATACAATTTTGTGAAACTGGGTTATATATTTTATTTTAAATGAATCATTACAAGTGCAAATAATCCATAAATGCACAACTCATTTGCCTTTGTCGCAAGTCCTTTTATTGATTTATTTCGTTGGATTTTAGAACATATTTAAGCTTACAATTTTGTCAAATTGCGTTATATATTTTATTTTAAATGAATCATTACAAGTGCAAATAATCCATAAATGCACAATTCATTTAGCATCTTGGAACCTCAGGTTTGGGAACTTGAGTTTCCATTTTGGTGTTTAATATCATGAATATTTTCTTTAATGTAAATACATAGTGTTGTACACGTCTTCCCAAATACTACCAATCACCCATACTCTTAAACGATTGGGATTGGTATTCTATGGTTGTTGTTTTCAAATATTTCTACTCTTACTGTCTTTCTTCTTTGAGAAATGTCCCTAAGCCAAAACAAATGCAGCTTAAAATGTAACATTCTTCAACCAACTCAAGACTGATTTCATCTTTGCTTTACGAAAGAGATGCACTTGAGGGAATTTTGGTGCAGCTAAAACAACCATGCCTTTGTCTTGACACATTTTGATTACTTTCGTTTTACCCTCGAATTCAATAAAAAAAATAGCAAAAAAAGGTCTTTCCCAAAAAATATCAAAACTAATTCTTTGTTTCTTTTATGCTTTGCTCTAGACTACCAAGATTCAAAATTTTATATACATATCTGAGATGCCTAAGACATTGATTGCAATAATATCAATATACTCTATACTCTATGCAATTGTAATTTGAAATATGTGTGTGTTAAGTTTCTCTTATAAAACGTAATGAATGTATATAAACATGTTTAAAGTGTCATGGATATCAGCGATAATATATATGGCAACATAAATTGACTTAACATAGAAAATATTTATCAGTCCCGTGATATTTGTAATAAAAAAGCAAATGAATGCGATACACCAGGCTACTTTCGACATCTCTCTCAGAAAAATACAATTAAAAAAAAAATTGTAAATTGTGGAATAGCCATAATTATATTAACATAGTCCAAAATGTGAATAGATTTACGTGGTAGCTGTAGAAGCTTAGGAAAAACAAATTTCACATTCCTACCAAAAAAATCTAGAATATAAAAACAATATTTTAGCTCATCTTATGAGTGTTTGAATATTATTAGAAATTTTGGCTCTCATTTAGATCATATAAATGTTTTGAATGATTCAAAGTTTAATGGTTAAAGCATATTTTTTTTAAGCAAATATTGGATAGTTCACAGATTAACAAGTAATAATATTGGCTTTGGTTAATAGGTCTATATTTGTATTATGGATTTGAAAGGGCAATGATTTGTTCAACATTGTTTTATATTATTCTAAGTATGATGTATAATTATGTTAACTCCAACCCCTAATCTAATGGATATCAATAAATTCTTTCAATAGCTTGATAAGATTTGAGAAAATAACTATGGAATAATTAAATTTGAGAAAAATTGATCCCCATTTACTTTGAAAAAAATTCTAAAAAATTATATTTATATTTGGTTGATTTTGTAGTTAGATTTTTAAATAATATAAAATTATATTGAATTAAAGATTACTAACATAACTGTGATAGATTTATAGGTTAAGTTTGAGAGTTATTGATGAACATACACTATAGTAATCTAAATAACTATAAAGATCTGCGATGGATTTATAAGTTAAATTTGATATTGATAAACATACACTATAGTAATTTAAATAACGATAAAGATTTTTAAATTAGATTTAAAGATGGCTTACTATCATAATAACAATAAACTGCAAAAACAACCCTATTTTTTTTTTAATTTTTAAATCAACATACTGGAATTCTTTTTTGCTTTTAAATCAAAACAATGAGAAAAATAAGTGTGAAGTAATAAACTTTTAGAAAAACTAAATCCATTCACATTTAATGAGATTTAAAAAATTATATTTATATGTTATTATTTTGTAATTAGATTTATAAATAACTTTAAATTATATTAAATTAGACCAAACTAATATAATTTTAATAAATTTATAAATTAATTAATATAATTGTAATAGACCAAACTAATATAATTCTAATAGATTTATAAATTAAGTTCAATGACAAAATTATTAATGAAAATACAAGATTTTAATCTAAATAATAATAAAAAAATTAAATAATACAAGATAATAAATTTAAAAATAGAAATATACTTACTATCATAATTTAAATAAAGTGCAAAATCTATTTTTATTTTTTAGCTTTTAAATCAACCAGATTTGATAAAACCAGATTCATTACAGAGTTGTGTAAATTTTGTAAACCACATCAACAATTATCATCCTAATGTCCAGTCAGAGCCATTATTACATCAACAGTTATTGTCATAGCATTATATAATAATTGAATTTGTAACTGAAATCTTAACAAGCCCTCCCGATGATGAGCCAAATCTTAACCTCAGCGATCAAATGTTGGGTGCATACATCGTTTACCGGTTACTCTTCAACGCAGGTTATAAGAGCTCAAGCTTCCTTTTTGCCTCTGCGGCTGGGTGGGGATTGCGAGCCCTTCCCAATACAAGTATCAGGGGAATAATAACCGCAAAGCTGGTGGTTATTCGACTGGATATAAGCAAGATAGTAGTAGGTAAGGTAGGACTTAAACGAGCACTGGTTCTCCCAAGGCCGAGGAAAGTGAGTAGTAAAAGTTATGTAAGGCATCCAGTTGACATTAATTCAGCCTTTGGAAACCGACAGCGTCTTCGCTTGATATGAATCTGAGAAATGAGAAAGATACCATTTACGTGAATCATGTATTAATGCACAGACAGACGGAATTTTAATCTCTATGCAGCGCCTGTAACCTGTATATGCGTGAGGAACTAACAAGGGCATTGACCATATTAACACATTTCCGCACTATTTATAATCGACGCAATGCCACTTGGACCCTCGGATCTAGGTTGATCTGGGCCGTTGATCTACGCAGATCTGGACCATCGGATCTGACAGATCTGAGCCATCGGATCTAGGTTGATCTGGGCCGTTGATCTACGCAGATCTGGACCGTACAATCTGACAAATCTGAGCCGTCAGATCTGGGTTGATCTCAGCCGTCGATTTACGCAGATCTGGACCGTACAATCTGACAGATCTGAGCCGTCAGATCTGGGTTGATCTCGGCCGTCGATCTACGCAAATCTGGACCGTCGGATCTGACAGATCTGAGCTGTCAGATCTGGGTTGATCTCGGCCGTCGATCTACGCAAATCTGGACCGTCGGATCTGGGTTGATCTGGGCCGTCGATCTGGGTTGATCTGGGTCGTCGATCTGATAGATCTGAGCCGTCGGATCTGGGTTGATCTGGGCCGTCGATCTACGCAGATATGGACCGTCGGATCTGACAGATCTGAGCCGTCAGATCTGGGTTGATCTGGGCCGTCGATCTACGCAGATCTGGCCCGTCGGATCCGACAGATCTGAGCCGTCGGATCTAGGTTGATCTGGGCCGTCGATCTACGCAGATCTGGACCGTCGGATCTGACAGATCTGAGCCGTCAGATCTGGGTTGATTTGGGCAGTCGATCTACGCAGATCTAGACCGTCGGATCTGGGTTGATCTGGGCCGTCGATCTGACAAATCTGAGCCGTCAGATCTGGGTTGATATGGGCCGTCGATCTACGTAGATATGGACCGTCGGACCTGACAGATCTGAGCCGTCAGATCTGGGTTGATCTGGGCCATCGATCTACACAGATATGGACCGTCGGATCTGACAGATCTGAGCCGTCGGATCTGGGTTGATCTGGGCCATCAATCTACGCAGATCTGGACCGTCGGATCTGACAGATCTGAGCCGTCGGATCTGGGTTGATCTGGGTCATCGATCTACACAGATCTGGACCATCAGATCTGACAGATCTGAGCCGTCAGATCTGGGTTGATTTGGGCCGTCGATCTACGCAGATATGGACTGTCGGACCTGACAGATCTGAGTCGTCAGATCTGGGTTGATCTGGGCCGTCGATCTACGAAGATCTGGACCGTCGGATCTGACAGATCTGAGCCGTTGGATCTGGGTTGATCTGGGCCGTCGATCTGCGCAGATCTGGACCGTCGGATCTGACAGATCTGAGCCGTCAGATATGGGTTGATCTGGGCCATCGATCTACGCAGATCTGGACCGTCGGATCTGACAGATCTGAGCCGTCGGATCTGGGTTGATCTGGGCCGTCGATCTACGCAGATCTGGACCGTCGGATTTGACAGATCTGAGCCGTCAGATCTGGGTTGATTTGGGCCGTCGATCTACGTAGATCTGGACCGTCGGATCTGGGTTGATCTAGGCCGTCGATCTGGGTTGATCTAGGCCGTCGATCTGACAGATCTAAGCCGTCGGATCTAGCCGTCGGATCTGGGTTGATCTGGGTCGTCGATCTACGCAGATATGGACCGTCGAATCTGACAGATCTGAGCCGTCAGATCTGGGTTGATCTGGGCCGTCGATCTACGCAGATCTGGACCGTCGGATCTGACAGATCTGAGCCGTCGGATCTGGGTTGATCTGGGCCGTCGATCTACACAGATCTGGACCGTCGGATCTGACAGATCTGAGCCGTCAGATATGGGTTGATCTGGGCTGTCGATCTACGCAGAGCTGGACCGTCGGATCTGAAAGATCTGAGCCGTCGGATCTGGGTTGATCTGGGCCGTCGATCTACGCAGATCTGGACCGTTGGATTTGACAGATCTGAGCCATCAGATCTGGGTTGATTTGGGCCGTCGATCTACGCAGATCTGGACCGGATCTGCGTTGATCTGGGCCGTCGATCTGGGTTGATCTAGGTCGTCGATCTGACAGATCTGAGCCGTCGGATCTGGGTTGATCTGGGCCGCCCGATCTGACCAGCGAATGAGCGACAAGTGGCGTCCTCTGGGCCGCCCGATCTGACCAGCGGATGAGCAACAAGTGGCGGCCTCTGGGGCGCCCAATCTGACCAGCGGATGAGCGACAAGTGGCGGCCTCTGGGGCGCCCAATCTGACCAGCGAATGAGCGACAAGTGGCGGCCTCTGGGGCACCCGATCTGACCAGCGGATGAGCGACAAGTGGCATCCTCTGGGCCGCCTGATCTGACCAGCCGATTAGCAACAAGTGGCGTCCTCTGGGGCGCCCGATCTCACCAGCCGATGAGCGACAAGTGGCGGCCTCTGGGGCACCCGATCTGACCAGCCGATGAGCAACAAGTAGCGGCCTCTGGGGCGCCCGATCTGACCAGCCGATGAGCAACAAGTGGCGGCCTCTGGGGCGCCCGATCTGACCAGCCGATGAGTGACAAGTGGCGTCCTCTAGGCCGCGCCCGATCTGACCAGCCGATGAGCGACAAGTGGCGGCCTCTAGGCCGCGCCCGATCTGACCAGCCGATCTGGGCCTACCGCAGGGCGACACTTGGCAGCATCTCGTTGCCCCGATCTGGGCCTACTGCAGGGCGACACTTGGCAGCATCTTGTTGGCCCATTTGGGCCTCCATTAGAGCTACACTTGGCAGCATCTCATTGGCCAGGTGTCAATTGTCTCGTTAGCCAGATGAGCAATATATCTGCACCACTTGGCAATCCGTTGTTTTGCCAAATCTAGGGCAATCTATCTGCGCCACTAAGTAGGCCCGTAATGACCAGATCTGCAGGCCTATGTATCTGCACACTTGGCAGGGTGTGGTCGACCAAATCTTGGCCTTTCGATCGACAGCCTGCAGTGGATTTGGTGGATCTTCATAAAGACGTCAACGCGTTTTGCACAAAGACGAGCAATGTGTTGTTGGATGTGGAGCTCAATCGCCGACGCGGAGTCTTCAGCCTCGCTCGCCTATACGATCACAGGAAGAATCCTCAGATAGCCAAGGTCGTCATCGCTTCAAGGCGCCTTACTCCTGAGCTCAGCGCACCAGAAAAGGCAACCACGAACTCCGATGTGTATGGTGCTCCGCTTCTGAAAGGAGGCCCTTTGAGCCCGATCAGTGTTTAGAAGAGTTTGTTTTATTTTAGTAGAAATGGGTCTTGGGGTTTGAAGAGGACGGGATCATTTTGGAGGCAATGGATCGTCGTTAATACGCGGTCAAAGAGATGGACACTGTGTTCAAGTTGGGGAAATGATTTATTTGGCAACTCGTAGTGTAACTAATAGACGCTACATCTTTTAAGAAAAGAGATTAGGAGCCAAATTTCAATCACATGTTCATTATAACATCTTCAAGCTGTTGCATCTACGATGTTTGAGTTGCACATCATGATAGGAAGGCTTTTGGAAAGTTTGCAAGGTGCAAGAGCTTCTTGGTTAAAATGAATATGTTTTTTTTGTTAGCGGGTTCATCCTATTAGCTGATTAAAATGAATATTTATAAAATAACTAAATTTATTTTCAAATGTCTGAAGTATCAATTTCTATTTTTTTGAATAAATTTGGGTTTTTTTACATTTTTAATAAATTTCAAATTGAGATAAATTTTATTTCGGTTAAAAGCTTTATTGTACAATAAAATGCTTCCAAACATTTTAAGCACAAGTGGTATGTTTTTGGTTCATTCCTTTTGTGTAAGTTACATTCACTTTATGACATTCTAGTTTGACGAGTTACTAAAAATTTCATCCATAAATGTGAGTAAGCATCTCTTGAATTTAAGACACATTGAAAGTTACACCTGCGATATTTGGTTGTGGGTTTTCGGGGACATGATAAGTGACTCAATTAGTCTCACTACTTGATTTACCCATGACAAGTGACTCAATTGATTTGGCTGTCTAATTTAGCCCATGATATATCTAGACATGCACTCACAAATTGTATAGTTACCTTTCATGCAATAATTGGCTAAGGAGAACTTTCAATGAGCAATGTTTGTGTGATGTAAATGCCTTCATTGAGGATAACCAACAAATATATTCCAAACTCTCTCATTGTTCATACTATTTGGAAAACAATGCACTACGCATTAGTGTGCCTCACAACTCCATCCACCCATTTAACTTCAAAATCTCGTAATGGACCTCCTTTTAGGCCTCTATTTGTTTTTACCCCAATGCACCTTTCCACAAATTCTTGCAATTCTCAATCAACCAAGAATACAATTTAACTAACATGCCCCTACATATTAATAAATTGGTTCTTATACTCTCTCTCTCTCTCCATGGACTAAGCTTATAAACCTAGAAAAAGTTGGCGAGGCAAGAGTCCCCGACCCTACACACTAATAGATTGTTTCCTATACTTTATCCACTGGCCAAGCTTACAAGGCAAGAAAAAAATTTCAAGACATGACCACATACATATTTTGATCACTTGGCCAAGCACATTACAAACAATATCCTACATTAGCACTTGTTATGGCCCCAAAGCATTAACAACCAAATTGACCTATCGTCCTCTTGCCATTTGTTTTTCTTACATCATTGTAATGAATACATATATCAAAGGTTGTGCCAAAATCCACCCCTTTTTTTAATTTTGTTTTTGCTAGTGTAACTTACACTGTCAATCAATATTGTTAGTGATACATTGTTATCATAACCTTATTTACTTGGCCAAGCACATTACAAACAATATCCTACATTAGCACTTGTTATGGCCCCAAAGCATTAACAACCAAATTGACCTATCATCCTCTTGCCATTTGTTTTTCTTACATCATTGTAATGGAATACATATATCAAAGATTGTGCCAAAATCCACCTCTTTTTTTAATTTTGTTTTTGTTAGTGTAACTTACATTGTTAGTCGATATTGTTAGTAATACACTGTCATCATAACCTACAATGAATACATATATCAAAGATTGTGCCAAAATCCACCTCTTTTTTTAATTTTGTTTTTGTTAGTGTAACTTACATTGTCAATCGATATCGTTAGTAATACATTGTCATCATAACCTTGTTTAAATAAAGTGAAAAAAAACCCCTTGTTTAAATATATAGAATTGATGAATATTGAAAACCACATATTAACTAGCTTTATATTGCGCCAATGCCATTATTGGCCCATTGGCATGACATGTTGATTTACATTAGCCTTACCCATTAGTGGGGTCCCATTGACTCAATCCAAATATCCTTATAGTGAGAAGCGCCAAGTCTACCAATTCTAAAAAAAAATATAACTTTCAACTTTTGGGAAAGCTGAAATTTAAGATGATTACCCGACACTTTCCCTATCCCAAGAGTACTTCCGACATGCCCTCCTAACTGCTTTAAAATTATTATCCAATTATAAATATGATATTAATGAGATTACTTACCTTCCATGCATCGAATCACGAAATGCAAAATATAATAAATGATATATTTATATAATAACAAATTTTATAACATTAAAAGGAAAACTAATAACAATATGCAACTCATTCCCAGATGTGGGTGGCTTCCAATCCTAAGGCAACCATGTTAATTTTAAGTATGTTCTATGCTTAGAGAAATTTATTTCAATTTTCATAGTTAGCTCAATATCTTTTCCAGAGTAGCAATCACATCATCAACATTAAAATAAACATAAATCACATAAAACAAGCCAAGACAAGAAACAAGATGTGGCACTAACCAGGGACAAACCCCAATGTGGGGAAACCCTTGATCAATTCTTCTTATATGTTCTTCAATAGTTCAGCACAGAGAGAATGAGAGAGATATTACATTTACAACTGAAGTCAACAATTAGACTTCCTAGGTAAAAATAGATCATCTCTACATGAGATCAGTTGAAGACAGGTTGCTTCCACTAATTCTCCAAGGTGATTCCTTCACCTATCATTGTGTTGCATCTCGTCATCATGTTTCACCTCACTGTGCTACACCATGCTGCACCCATCATCACATTGTTGGACCTCATGACCATGTTGTACACATCATCACATTGTTGGACCTCATGACCATGTTGTACACATCATACCGTTGCACCTTATGCTGTCATTATTATCCCATGTACCATATTGTTGTCCCACTGTTAGTGACATTGCCATTCCATGTTTACCATAATGTTGTCTCGTTTGCTTGCTCCATCAAGCTTCATTGTTGTCCCAAGTACCATTGTTGCTTTGTTGCACCATGTACTAGCTGTCCCATCTAGACATGTTGTACTTTGCTGCTCCAAGTACTAGATGTCCCATCTAGACATGTTGTACCTTGCTGCTCCATGCACTCGCTGTCCCAACTAGACATGTACCTTGCTACCCCATGTATTGTTTCATGTACTTGTTGTCCATGTATTGCATCATGTACAGCAATATTGTTGTCCCACTGTAACACCTACAGCACACATAGATTTCCATGTTGTCACCTACAACACACATAGGTCCTTCTTACGTGGTTAGGTCTCCTTTTCTCGCTGTGTATAGGTCTCCTCAATTGCTATGAATATGGCATCTTTTTATTGCGGACTTAGGCCTCCTCTAACTGCGGATTTAGGCCTCCTCTAATTGCGGATTTAGGCCTCCTTTATAGGCCTTCTTTAACTGCCGCCAGACCTCTACCTTAACCGCTGCTAGAGCTCTCCTCCATCTACAGTTGAGTCTCCTTTCCACCTGCAGCTAGGGATAGTTTGTGGCTCCATTTAGATCTGCGGCTAGGGCTAGGTCTCTTCTTTAGGACAACAGCGTAGGTCTCTTCTAGACCAGCGCTGAGAGCAGTTTAGAACTTCTCCTTGCTGTGCTATAGTAGCCTCCTCCATCACTGCGTTAAGGCTGACTAGGGCTTCTTCATTTGGGCAACGTAGACCCTAGGGCACTCCCTCTAGATAGCATAGAACCTAGGGCAACGTTATCCCTTAGGATCTCTCCTCCTACTAAATCCCAAAGCCAAGTAGAGAGGAAGAAATTCCAAGTGAGTGTGTCCAAATAACTTTCAAGGCACCTCTATTTATAATAAAATGTTGAGCACATGTGGGGTTTATTTGGTTGTTGACCAACCTTGACAAATTGTCCCATAACACAAATAAATTCATATCTCCATGAATACTTATCGAAATTGGATGATCTTTAAATCAATCCTACACCTCTCGATGAATAAAATGTTGAGCACATGTGGGGTTTATTTGGCTGTTGGCCAACCTTGACAAATTGTCCCATAACACAAATAAATTCATATCTCCATGAATACTTATCGAAATTGGATGATCTTTAAATCAATCCTACACCTCTCGATGAATAAAATGTTGAGCACATGTGGGGTTTATTTGGTTGTTGGCCAACCTTGACAAATTGTCCCATAACACAAATAAATTCATATCTCCATGAATACTTATCGAAATTGGATGATCTTTAAATCAATCCTACACCTCTCGATGAGAGGGATCCAAGAAAAATATCAGTTGCCATTAACAAGATGACCCGTGTGGAGTTTGGCCCTAGTTGCCAATTTTAACAAACCATTACTATCATGCTTAAGGAATTAAAAGCCATGAATTCGTGGCACATCAAAACCACCACCCCTAAGACATTTGCTCCAGCTATAAGATCCATGCACATATTTGTCACGCTCCTACATTCACTCCTACATCACTCCACGTAAAAGCGTTTGGCTAGCAGCATTAAACCTCCTCCCTGCTGCTCACCTCGACAACAACCATTAGCATTAAATCCCCTCCCTGACGCTCACCTCAACATCACTCCCTCGCCATAGTCACACTTAAGAGTATCACCCTCATGTTCACTTTGCCATGTGCATCCTTCCCCTGCCTCAGTTTGTCACCCAAATCACTTTGAACCCTTTCCACGCCCTTTAATATCACCATCGTGCCCTCTCAACACCAACTATCCAAATCCTCCCCAACCTTAGCATCATGGTTCAAGAGCAAGGCAAAGCTAGCTGAGCAAGTCGAGGTCATGGCCGACCTCTAAACCCGCCCTAGCATGGTAGCAACAAAGACTGCTTTGACCCAAGCATTCCTCGAAGGTATCATTGTATGGTAGCATATATAGATCTCGAGGAAACAACTATCTTCAGAGTCAATCTTTGGTCCCTCTGGAACGCACTCGCCTACAACCTTTGAGATGTTGAAGACACCACCATCCTCCTCAACAATCAAATGGGTGATCTTGATTTCCACTTCCACCAAGCTCGTAAAGCTCAAGAAGTCATGGTAAAGACCATGGGCTATAAGCTCACTCCCACCTCCTCCAAGTCACCATTGATCGCTACTCCAGATTGCACCACCTCTCCTTCATTAGGCATGTGCTCCCAGCGACTTCACGCACATGATGAAGTTGGTCTCTCGTGGCAGCACAATTCCAACACCTCCCAAGTGAAGCAATGTGTCGTCTTCTGCACTTTCTCATCCTTGGGAAGACCCAATCTACTTCGGCCATGTTCCCATTGTTCATGAAAATCCTCCCAACATGTCGACTAGCAAGTATATGCTCGTGCTCACAACAATTATTTTGTTCTCTCTCAAGTTCCCGAAGTCTCCTCCACGCATTTTGTCAATGTCAAACGTAACAAGGTTTGTAATCACAATTTGGACATTATGATATTGGTATGTAAAACTGGTCAAGCCATCTCCTAACTGTAATCTATATACATATGTTCTAATTAATGAAAGGCTCACTTACAAAAAAAACAATATGTAACTCTACTCCATAATTGAAAGTTGGAATCAACCACTCTAGATATATTTTAAGTATAAATCTTGATTCTTCGAAAATTGTCTTCAATTGTAGTCAATTTCTTGTATAATTTTAACTAATCCTATGGGGGTACTAATAGTAGATCTCTTCCAAGTTTTTATGTCCTAGTTAGTAGACTATAATAATATTTCTTTATTTTGCTAAGTTTCTCCTACATAGATGGACTAGAAGCTTTGAAGGGCTTACAATTTTTCCATAACTATCTTAACAAAGATCAATTCACATCAAGCCTCTTCGGCGAGTTCATTTGGCAAGAACATGAAAATATAAAATAAACCTTAATATAAAATTTCATTTTCAAATTCCCAGTTGCTTACCCATGGCTGTGTGTGCTGAGCCACATGGCTGTGTGTGCTGACCCATGGCTGCGTGCTGGGAGAAGCTGAGTCATAAAAAAAATGTAGATTACATCTTGATGATCAGTATATTAGCTTCAATGCATTGGTTCACAAAGTGCAAAATGTAATGCATTGGTTCACAAAGTGCAAAATGTAATAAAACTATCTTATGATAACAAAATATGAAGCATAAAAAATAAATATAAGAACAATATTTAACTGCTACAACACGAATATCTTAATGAGATAAATATTTGACTGCTACAACGAGTATCTCGATGGAGTCATTAAGAAATGATGCGGATTACACCTCAATGAACAGGGCAAGCTTTTAATGCTCTTCATTTATCAACCATAACAAAGCACTAATCTAAGCAACTATTTCAGCTGAAGAATCATGATCTGGCCTGACATATGCCTGCCCAGGACATCGGTTGGACAATCGACCGCGGAAACCTGAAGAATCATGATCTGGCCTGACATATGCCTGCCCAGGACATCGGTTGGACAATCGACCGCGGCAACCAAGCAACTGTAGAAGGAAAATAATTAGAATAATACAAAATAATCAACTAAACATTCAAAATATAAATATATACGAAGTAACGTGTATTCACTTCCACTCACGTTGGCATGCACACCATCGGGAATAACTATGTTTTCAGGCTTCCACTTCAAGTAGTCAGCTCTGATATACTTGTTGAACCCCCTAAAAGATGCATATAACAATGAATTATTTTCTGCTGACAATAATTTTCATAAATATATACGAAGTAACGTGTATTCACTTCCACTCACGTTGGCATGCACACCATCGGGAATAATTATGTTTTCAGGCTTCCACTTCAAGTAGTCAGCTCTGATATACTTGTTGAACCCCCTAAAAGATGCATATAACAATGAATTATTTTCTGCTGACAATAATTTTCTGTCTGACAGGGAATTTGAACTTTGGCATGACATGGAACTTCTTGGACATGATTTGAGTGGTTGTCCCTCCATCGTAAAGGAGCACTTGGCCTATGGCCCCGTGTGCACAAGTTCCCTGCAGTTTTCCGAATGCTCCTCTCATACCAGTTTGAAGCCTGTCTCACAACTAAGGATCATTATTATTGTTCAACATACTAAAAAACATATCAATCCTTCTTAACAAGAGTGCTCAAAGATAATTAGCCTATT
>APFE030703733.1:8281-54056 GCA_000404065.3 Pinus taeda | reverse complement strand
CAAAATGATCTGTATACATCTTAAAATGTCCACCCAGCAAGTAGTTCCTGAACGTTTGAAGGTTGTATACCATGGCTAGTCCTTCATGCTCTGTAGTGGAATAGTTCTTCTCAACCTTGGACAACTTCCTGCTCACAAATGCTATGGAATGTTCCAATTCCCCCTCACACACCTATGTCATCATGGTCCCCAGCGCAATACATGAGGTGTCCACCTGCACATGAAATCCCTTCTTCCAGTCTGAGAAGACTAAGATTGCCGTGGCAACCACTTTCTCTTTTAGCATGTTCAAGCTCTTTTGACATTCATCACTACAACAGAATGTAGCATCCCTTTTCAAAAATTTCTCCATGGGTGCAGTGATCTGAGCATAGCTCTTGATAAACTTCCTATATGCCCTAGAGTTTCATGCAATTGTTTCACATTCCTTGGTGCTTCCAAGTTTAGTATCACTGCGATCTTCACGGGGTCTACCATCAATCCTGTTTGCATACCACATGACCCAGTAGGATCTCAAAAGGGACACAAAATAGACACTTCTTCAGATTGAGCATGATCTGGTATCTCCGACATGTATCCAACATCAAGCTTAGACTTGCCACATAATTCTTGACCAATCCAAGCATTTTCCAATCGTCAAAGTATACCTCTAGAAACTTATGAATGAAGTCTTTGAATGCTGCAATGGCTACGCACAAAAATATTGCTAGCACATTCTTCAGCCCAAAAGGCATTAGAATGTACTGAAAACATCCCCATTCAGTCACAAAGGTTGTCTTGCTTCTATCCTCGGGTGCGATTTCGATTTGGTGGTACCCATAGAATCCATCAATGAAAGAGTATGCTTCTTGGCAACCTACATTATCCAGGACCTTGTCAGTGAATGGGGCCTGGAAGGGATCATGCATGCAAGCATCATTCAGCTTCTGGAGATCCACACATATCCTTATCCTCTTCCTTTTGTTTCTTTTCCTAAACCACTATCTGGCCTACCCAATTGGATTCTTCAATTGGTTCAATAATTCCTACCGCGAGCATCTTATCTAACTCAACTTGAACCCTTTCCTTGTACTTAGGATTAAGATGGTAAGGTCTTTGTTTTACAAGCTTCGTGTCTAGTTTCAGGGTGATCTTCACGACACCTAGGTCTTCGATTATCCCTTTTAAATTAGAAAACTTCGTGGGGAACAAATCCTGATATTCATGGAGGAGACGAATTACCTTGTCTACTATTGCATCATCCCAATAATCCCCAATATTTACAAATTTTGGTTCTGCCTTTATGCCAATGTTGACCTGCCTGGTTTTTAGTGATGCAGTTATGTTAGGATCCCCTATCTGCAGACCTTCAACCTCGCGGTGACCTTCGGTTTCTGAAATATTAATATTTTAGGGATCCTCGACTTCTTCTTCAGTGATCACATTACAACATTCCAATGTGTCGCTCATCTGGGTAGTCCAATCAAGTCGGACCAGGTCCAAAGAATTTTGCGGTATCCTAAAAATCGTTGCTTTAACCTCTTGTAGCACCGCGTCAATATAGTCAAACCAATCCTCAAATTTGAACGTCGTTATAAATCCCTACCGCAAGATGTCCCACTCTTCAGTGCCATGGTGGAGTTTAGTTTCCAAGTACCAATTCATTGGTATGACACCCAGGGTATGACAAAATAGATGCACCCATTCAGGCTGGGGCTTTGCTCCATAAGACTTAGGCCATTTGGCTAGGTAATCATGTGGATCATCGCTTCCATCATACTTATTTGTCATCTGCACTTTTGGCTGCCCAAAACATATTCTCATCATCCTCCTATAGTCGTGCCAATCATTGAAACTATCCTTGTGTGTACCCAACCATCTTGTGGGCATGGCGCATAGTACCCAGTCCAAGGCCTAGAAGCAATGTTGGGTAACGGATCCCCTGCGTAACGGTTTTGGTGCGTAAAGCCCACAATTTTGGGGTAAAAGTATGGTAAAGGTTCCATGAAGTGTGCGGAGCATGAATTGTAATGAGTCAAGTCAAAGGGTTATCCGCCTAGGAATAATGTAAGACAATAGAAAGCGAGTCAGCCTATCCATGGTCTGTGACCATGGGAATGTATAAATAGAGTAGGGCTCTAGGGTTAGAGGTAAGTTCTTGGTAATTCTGGATCAAATCGAAACTGTAATGGGCTGTTCACTCTGAGTCTGTAAGTCTGTGTCATGGTTGGTAGTAGATAGTGTAGGCTCTGCAACTGTGTGCGCAAAGCTCTGGTAGAGTCCACGGCTGTGTGCGCGGACCACTGCAGTTGAGTGTGCAGGGTAAAATTGGGTTGTACTCAAATAGACGATTAAGAATGATAAGTTTTTATGAATGATTGTGTTGGGGGCCTGTTGGGTAATGAATCCCCCGAGTAATAGTTTTGGGGCATAAAGCCCACAATTTTAGGGTAAAAGTATGGTAAAGGTTCCGTGAAGTGCATAGAGTGCGAAGTGTAATGAGTCAAGTGAAAGGGTTGTTCGCCCGGGAATATTGTAAGATAATAGAAAGCGAGTTGGCTTACCCATTGTCCGTGGACCATCGAAATGTATAAATAGAACAGGGCTCTAGGGTTAGAGGTCAGTTTTTGGTAATTTTGGATCAGATCAGAAGTGTAATGGGTTGTTTTCTCTGAGTCTGTAAGTCCATGTCGTGGTTGGTAGTAGATGGTGTAGGCTCTGCAGCTGTGTGTGTAGAGGCCTGGTAGAGTCCGCAACTGTGTACATGGACCCCTGCATATGAGTGCGTAGGGTAGAATTGGGTTGTACTAGAACAGAAGATTAATCAAGATAAGTGTTTCTGAATTATTGTGCATATGGTCCCTGATCTGTAGGATTATTCTTATGTTATGGTTCTATGCAAATATTTGAAAGTTATGGTTGTGCACATAGGTTATAACTATTGAATGTTTGATGAAACACCTTAAGAAGTAGATTAGATCTATAATAACCACAATAATAATAAGAATCTAGAAGTGCTTCGTAGCTGAGCTACACAAAGGCTAAACTACTGTGCAAAGTAGCACAAGTGCGCAGATCAGTTCGTGACCCGTTTAGTCCTCATCAAGACATCCCTAGGGTGCGGAAACATGGTTCCAGCACCCCCTGATACTACCTTGGGTGAGACTTCAGTTCGTGCTCCATGGATTGTTGCCAAAAGGGCTGGTAGTGTGGGATTTGTTTGGCTAAAACACTTCCGAACCTGGGTTAGGCCCCATCAAGCCAACAAATGGTTCTATTGCTAGGACCGGGATCTGCCTAAGGGATGTCTGATGTCAGAGTGCTAGAACTCTAAAAAGAAAGAGATTGAAGAGTGGTTGGATTAGAAGCTTAACGAGTTCGTGGTACAGGAAAACAAAACTCTGCAAATATCTGATAAGAGGTGGCTGGATCGCTACATATACACAGAGATCGACGAGATCTTCTTCGCGTCTTTCTCGTCATAACTATATGAGTGGATCGCGCGGCTAGCAGATAGCCAGGGAAGGTGTAGACTTGAACAGTCCATCGTATGGACTCTAGAGTTGGTTTGCAAGCTAGAGGCATCTAAAGATAAAATTGCATGAGTAGTAAATCATTGGCTGGATCAGATAATAGGAGGGTTTATCATTAAGTTCTCAATAGACACAACTGTTAGCTACAGCGAAGTGGAGCGGAATTTTCTCAAGGGACCACGAGGTAGGTACATCAAATCCATGAATACCTGTATTAATATGTTGTTATGTGAAAAACGGGTGATGCGAATCCATTAATGAGCGGCATGACGTGGAGTGGAAATGCCTACAGGGGTATCGGAGGGTTAGGAAACAGTCCGTTAATTTCACCTCAGCGAGAGGATGAGGAAAAGAAAACTTGGGCTTCTCCAAGGAATGTGGTGAGTTTGATAAGGAAATATATTCCACATCTGTCACCTCTGTTAACACCACCACTTGTGTCACCTCCTTCAACCCCATCTTCACCCACACCACCTCTGCCAACCCAAAAGTTTAACATGACGAGCGTGATTAAGTTGCTTGTATTCAAAGGAGTAGGAAGCGAAGATCCAGATCAGTTTTGGTTTTTAGTATGAGCAGTATGGGAAGCACACGAAGTTACATATGATAACATTAAGAAGGCCACCCTAGTAAGTGCACTGTAGGATCGCGCTCTGACTTGGTATATCAAGCACTTGAATGATCATCCGAACGTCGAAATCGCAGAAATCTAAATTACATTAAACAAAGAATTTAGTCAGCCGAAATCAAAGACATAGTTAGTCATTTGGTTCATGGAGATCACAATGCTGCTAGGTGAAACCCCTTGGTATTTGGATCAGAGACCGAAGAGTATGATCTATGAGGCTAACATGACGCTGACGAATGCACAGCACCACGCGTGGTTTGTGGCATCTTTGACACCACATCTGAGGACGACACTGTCATAGAAGAAGATCTCAACCCAGGCTGAAGCATTAGAGATAGCGATGAGGTTGAATGAAACTCCAATACAAGATGTTGGGTTAGGAGTTCAACAAATCCATGCACAACTAGATAACCTATGCTTGGAGATGCAGAGTTTGAAATAGGATAGGGTGCCCCAACAGGAAGCAAGAGAAGAAGTGTGGTGCATAAAATGTAGAAACTAGGACCACGATAAGGATCATTGTCGGGTATTCATGAACTATTTGGAAGGGGGAGGGTCAATGCCATTAAGACTGAAGGCACATGTAGGACTAAGTGGGGTGCCCACACTGTTGTGCACGATCTGTTAGGTGGGAGGAAAGCACACAATGAATAACTGTCATCTATTGTAGAAGTTTACACAAACACCCCAGCAACTCTTTTGCATTTTTTGTAGATGGATGGGTCATGATGAATGAAATTGCTGGAATTATGAATTGGTTATGGATCTAACACTTGCCTACAGGATGCAAACTAAGGCGGAAGGCCAGGATCCAGCCACCGCAATAGCGTGTGGAGGATTACAAGGATGAGGAGGAATGGGATCCGGATGAGGCCGTGGATAGTTAATATGCTACAATTGTGCAGGACCTGGGCACTACATGCATGACTGTATGAACCCGAATATGTTGTCCATACTGTTATTAGTTTGATCATGAAGTGGTAGATTGTCCCACTCTAATTTCACAGATGCGTGATAAGGGAGTGCTTCAGACTACTCCAAAGCAGAACATCCAAATGATGAGGTTTGAACTGCACGAAGAAGACCCCAACATGAACATGGTGCTTAGAAGTGGTGCAGCCACAGGGGAAGATAAGGGGAAGCAACCTAAGGAGAATACATGGGTTCGTAAGGCCCCTACAAAGCAACCAGAGCTTGACTTGGAACGCGCAAAGGAGACATTTATGGAAGCTAAGAGAAGCTTTGTGGAGACCTCTACTTTAAGTAGTAAGGATCAAACTGAAACATAAATGGATCCTTCTATGCTAACTACCTTTTTAGAGACATGCATGAAGCTACTATGGGACAATAAAGTAGTTCAGGGATTACAGGTGCTAATAACTAGGTTGGGCGAACAATTCATGGTCCGAAAACTAGGAAAGCATGCTTTGCACACCGTGCGGGAAATGCGATTGACAACAGAGATTGGCAACTTTGAAATGGATTAGGTCATCCTGGACATACATTCAGATGTGAATGTGTTACCTAAATAGACATGGGAACGCATGGGCAGGCCCGTGTTACAATGGTCTCCTATTCAATTACAGATGGCGAACCAATAGAAGGTCTTGCCCATGGGAAGATTGCAAGGAGTCATAGTGGACATCGAAGACGCAAGCACACAAATAGATTTTGAGTTAATAGAAATTGTGGATGACAGTAACCCTTACCCCACATTGTCAGGGATAGACTGGGCCACGTACATGAATGGATTGATCAACCTAAAGAGATGAAAAATGATATTTGAGAAAAAGTCTCTACGTGTAGTAGTTCCATTGGACCCAGCCGAAGTAGCGTGCTACACTGAACCTATGTTGGGTAGCAGAGGCCTTGCGTAAGGGTTTTTGGGTTTAAAGACCATAAGTTAGGGTAATGATATTGTAAAACGTTTTGCGAAGTGTGCGAAATGTAATAAGTTGAGTCAAATGGTTGTCTGCCCAAAAATAATATAAAATAATAAGAAGTGAGTCGGTCGGCCCATGGTCCACAGACCATGGGAATGTATAAATAGAGCGAGGCTTTAAGGATAGAGGCAGCTTTTTGGAAGATCTGATATGTTATGGGTTTTTGAAGGTAATAAACATATAGAGTCAGTAAGTGTTGGTTGTAAGGGTTAGTAGATAGATAGGGGCTCTACAGCTGTGTGCGCAGAGACCTGGTAGAGTCTGTAGCTGTGTGTGCAAACCTCTGCAGCTATGTGTGTAGGGTAAGAAGGGGATTGTACTGAAGAAAAGACATTAATAAAGATAAGTTGGTTCTGACATATTATAGATCTAGCTATATTCTGGCTTATGCAGCTGTTATGATCTATATGTTTATGCTTATGTTCTAAAGTTATGCTTATGTATGATTGCGTGCACTTGTTATTACTGTTAAATGTTTGCTTAAAGACATTAAGAAGTAGATTAGATCTATAATAACCTCATTAATAACAAGAGTGCATCGGTGTGGATCTATGCAGAAGCCCGATAGCCCTACAGAATAGCGTGAGAGCATAGATCAGTTCGCAACCCCTCCAGAACACATCTAGACATGCCAAGGGTGTGGAAACCTAGTTCCAACACCCTCCCCTACTACCTCGGGTGAGACTTTAGTCTGTGCTCCCGAACTGTTTCCAAAAGGGCTGGTAGTGTAGGATTTGTTTGGCTAATAGCTCTTCCGAACCTGGGTCAAGCCCCAACAAGCCAACAAATGGTTCCGTTGCCAGGACCGGGATCTGCCTAAGGGATGTATGATGTCGGAATTTTGGAACCCTATGAAGAAAGAGATTGAAGATTGATTGGATCAGAAGTAGTACGAGTTCGTAGTTGGCTTTAGCACACCTACGTGCAAACCAGAAGTTTAACATGGCAAGTGCGATCAAGTTGCCTGTATTCAAAGGAGCAGGAAGCGAAGATCCAGAATAGATTTGATTTGTAGTAAGGGTAGTATGGGACGTGCACAGAGTTATGAATGATAATATTAAAAAGGATACCTTGGTGAGCGTGCTACAAGATCGTGCATTGACTTGGTATATCAAGCACTCTAGTGATCATCCAAATGCTGGAATAGTGGAGATCTGGGATGCGTTGAACAAAGAATTTAGCTAGCTGAAATTAGAGATGCATTCGATCATCGGGTTCAAAGAGATCATGATGCTACCAGGAGAAACCCCTTGGGATCTAGATTAGAGACTGAAAAATACAATCTAAGAGGCTAACATGACACTAACGGATGGGCAGCACTGAGCATGGTTTGTGGCATTTTTGGCACCACACCTGCAGACAAGGCTATCACAGCAGAAGATCTCGACCTAGGCTGAAGCATTAGAGATAGCGATGAGGTTGCATGAGACTCCAATAGAGGATCCTGGGTTGGGAGTTTAGTAGATCCACGTGCAACTACAAAACCTATGCTTAGAAATACAGAATTTAAAACAGGAGAAGGCACCCAGGTCAGAAGTGCGGTGAATAAAATGTAGAAGCTAGGGCCATGATAAGGATCACTGCCAAGTATTTGCGAAATATTTGGCAGCGGGGGGACTGATGCCGTTGCGACTAGAGGCACAGGCGGGGCCAAACGTGGCACCCTCGCTATGGTGCGCAATATGTTAGGTGGGAGGAAAGCACAACATGGACAATTGTCACCTACTACAAAAGTTTAACCAGACCCCCCAGTAGCTATTTTACAATTTTTGCAGATCGGTGGGCCACGATGAACGAGACTACCATAGTTATGAATTATTGATGGATAAAACACCTACCTACATGGTGTAGACTGAGGTGCGAGGTTAGAATCTAGCTGCAGCGATAGCGCGCAGTGGATTCTAGGGGCGAGGACGAGGACAGGGAGGAATGAGGCTAGGAAGGGGCCGCAGGCAGCTAATCTGCTATAACTATGGAGGACCATGGCACTACGCACATGATTATACCAACCTGACCAAAATATCGTGCCCCTACTGCGAGTAACTCGACCATGAAATGATAGATTTCCCCACATCGATAACACAGATATGTGAGAAAAGGGCAGCACAACCTACGGTGACGCAAAACGTCCAAATTATGAGGTATGAACCACGCGAGGAAGACCCCAATGTGAACATGATGCTCAGAAGTGGCATGACCATAGGGGAAGATAAGGGGAAACTAACCAAGGAAGATGCAGGGGTTTGCAAGGAGACATTTCTGGAAGTTAGGAAGAGCTTCGCGGAGGTCTCTACCCCAGGTAGTAAGGATCAACCCAAGCTGGAATTGGATCCCTCGATGCTAACTACCTTTTTAGAGACATGCATGAAATTGCTTCACGACAATAAGGTGGTTAAAGTATTGTAAGAGCTGATAACTAGGTTTGCAGGGTCAGGTGAACCTCGCGTGGTTTTAAAATTGGGGAGAAATGCTTCGTGTACTGGACAGGAAATGTGATTAACGGCGCAAATTGGTGACTATGAGATGGATCATATCATTCTGGACTTAGGCTCAGATGCAAACTTGCTACCTAAATAGACTTGGGAATGCATGGGCAAGCCCACATTGCAATGGTCTCCTATTCAATTACGGATGGTGAACCAACATAAGATCTTGCCCATGGGGAGATTGCAAGGAATCACAGTAGATATAGAAGGCGCGAGCATAGAAATGGACTTTGAGGTAATAGAAATCGTGGATGACAGTAGCCCTTACCCCACATTTTTAGGGAATGACTGTGCCATAGATATGAATGGAGTCATTAATTTAAAGAAGCACAAAATGATATCTGAGAAGAAGTCACTCTGCATAGTCATTCCGCTAGACCCGGATGAAGGAGCGCGCTACACTGAACCCATGGATGACGAAGGAAGTGATGATAAACTGGATTGTATCTACAAGATCACTGCAAGAAATCAAGATTGGGTCAATCCAACCGTAGAAGGAAGAATATCGTGGGAGCGTGTAGAGTCCTGCACTGCAGATTCAGATGAGCAAAACGAGTGGTGGCATAATCGGTTGAATGGAGTAAAAACGTTAAATTGCAACATGGTGACTCGGTCATTTGCATAAAAGATCAGGATCGAGAACTATCGATGTATGATGGGCTAACAGTGGTAGATGAATTCCTGACCAAGTTTGAAAGTGCAGTACGAGAGCACCAGCGGTTTAATGCATTAAAATGGGTGTTGTGCGCGACGCTTGCGCATTGGTGGGGAACACATGAAGGAACCTTTGAAGACTAGCATGGCTATAAGCAGATGATGTAGATAAGCTTTGGGAAGCCGGAACTATGAATAACTGAGAAATACAATAGACATGATGACCCGCGCATGCACCTCACCAGATGGACCCAGGCCTATGGAGAAGAGCCCCAGCCAGAGTGGGTACACTTATTTTATCATACCCTGGATGTCATCCAAGGAACTGATATACTAAAACAGAACTTTGACATGGTACAGGTGAATGGGATACCTTGCGTGAAGGGTTTTTATTGATATTCTTATTTGAGGACCAATGGATGGATACTATTGACGATGTGTTGCAAGCTGTGAAGGCTGCCATTTTCAAAGTACCACTGGAACCAGAAGAGATAGTGCAACTAGACTGGTTGTGTCAGTTGAGCGAATCCCTAGAATGTTACAGCATGCAGATAGAAGATGACAAGGACGACCCAAGAAACATCAATATTTCGGAAACAAAGGGGAGCCGTGAGGTTCGCGAACTAGAAATTGAGGACCCTGACATCACCGCGCCACTAAAAACAAAACAAGTGAACATTGGTATGGAGGAGGAATCGAGGTATGTAATGCTTGGGGACTATTGGGATGATGCCATAGTGGAAAAGGTCGTCAAGTTAAAAGGGATCATCGGCAACCTAGGAATGATGAAGATAAATCTGAAGCCAGACACGAAGCCAGTCAAGTAGCGGCCTTATCAGTTGAATCCAAAATATAAAGCAAAGGTTCGAGAAGAGTTGGACAAAATGCTTGTAGCCGGAATAATTGAACCAGTGGAGGAATCTGACTGGGTAAGTCCTATGGTTGTATAGGAGAAAACGAAAAAGGGAGAAATTCACATCTTTGTGGACCTGAGGAAGCTCAACGATGCATGTGTTAATGATCCATTCCCAATGCCATTTACAGACAAAGTAGTAGAAAATGTGGGTGGACAGGAAGCCTACTCCTTCATGGACGGTTTCTCGAGGTACCACCATATCAAGATTGTGCTGGAGGATAGGAGTAAAACAACTTTCGCAACCGAGTGGAGCTGTTTTCAGTACACTGTGATGCCCTTTGGACTGAAGAACACGCCGACGATATTCTCGTGCATCGTGGTAGCTGCATTCAAGGAATTTATACATAATTATTTATAGGTATATCTTGATGATTGGAACATCTTTGGGCTAGTCAAGGAACATATCACGAGCTTATGGTTAATGCTGGATACTTGCCGATGGCACTAGATTGCACTAAATCTAAAGAAGTGTATTGTCCTCGCCCCCTTCAGGAGCCTGCTTGGCCATGTGGTCTACAAGCAAGGCCTAATGGTAGACCCGACGAAGATTGTTTTCATACTCAATCTGCAAGCGCCGCGAAGTGTTAAACGACTACACACCACGCTAGGACACACTGGTTACTATCGAAAGTTCATAAAGAGCTACACACAGATCATAGCACCAATGGAATAGTTGTTGAAAAAGGACACTACTTATTGTTAGAATGAGGAATGTAACAAATTTTGGAAACTCTCAAGGAAAAGATGGCATCAGCTCCAATTTTGGTCTTTCCAAAATGAGACATCGAATTTCATGTGCATGTTGACATGTTGTGTATCACGCTGGGCGCGGTACTTACACAGGAAGGAGGGAAGGAAATGATCAATTGATCATGTTCGCAAGTTGACGATTGTCCAAAGATAAAAAGAACTACTCCACTACTGAGCGTGACGGGTTGGCGATGTTATACATGCTCCAGAAAAACCGCCACTATCTACTCGGGGGACATTTTAAGATGTATACTGATCATTCCGTGTTAAAATACTTAGTGAATAAGCCTGTGTTGGGGGGGCGCGTTTGTCGATGGTTGTTATTGTTTCAAGAATATGATTTTGAAGTCATCATAAAGACGGGATGTCTAAATGCAGGCCCAGATCACTTGTCCTGAATTGAGAATGGTGAAGAACCCAAAAATTTATAGGAGGGACTACTTGATGCATAGCTCTATGTAGTGCGCATTGTGGATGGCCACTTTGAGGATATAATCCACTTCTTAACCACAACAACCGTGCTGCAGGGGTGTTCTGTTCAGCAAAAGAAAGAACCGGTGATACGTGCAACATACTTTACTGTTATTGCAGGGCACCTCTACAAAATGGGCAACAATGAAATATTACGTAGATATGTACTTGAATTCAAGCGAGGACAGATCCTTGCAGAAGCACATGGGGGGGTTGTAGGAGGACATTATGCAGGATGCGCCACAACACAAAATATTCTTCGCATTGGACTATGGTGGCCAATCCTACATTAAGACTCAAAAGCATACTGTTGGGCCTACAACATATGTCAACGAACTCGGAAACCATCATGAAGGGATGAAATGCCACACAAGCTACATATGACACTGTAACCATTTGAAAAATTGGCAATCAAATTTGTGGGGCCTATCACACCTCAAGGAAAGATGAGTGCGCGCTATATCATCATCGAGACAGAATACTTGAACCAATGGGTGGAAGCACATTTGGTTAAGGACTGCACGGCCGCTACAGCTGTGAAATTTTTGTTCGAGAATGTGTTGACAGGGTTTAGATGTCCAAAAATTCTAATGAGCGACCGCAGAACACACTTCCTAAATGAGACTATTAGCATGCTCACTGAGGAGTTCTAGATATATCATCAATAGAGTATTCCGTACCATTCACAAGCAAATGGGACCATTGAAGCATTTAACAAGATTTTGGAGATTGCGTTGACAAAGGTATGTAATGTGCAGCGAAACGATTAGGATTTGTGCATACCTACTGTGCTATGTGCATACTGAACAACATGCAAGAAGTTAATAGGCCAGACACCTTTTCAGTTAGTCTATGGCAAGGAAGCTATCATGCCAATGGAATACATTGTACCTAGTCTGTGAATAGCAGCAACGATAGGCATGGCAGACCATGGGGCTTTGGAAGAGAGGATCGCACAAATGGAAGAACTTGAGGAGGAACGGTTTCTGGCAGGATTCCATCAGAAGGTACAGAATCAGTGGGAAAAATATTGGCATGATTGCCATATCAAGTTGCACACATTCAAAGAAAATGATCTAGTATTACTATATGACAGAAAGTTTGAGAAATTCCCTGGAAAGCTCTGAATGCATTGGTTGGGACCCTATGTAGTCAAAGAAGTCATAGATGGAGGCGCGATCCAGCTTGCCAATCTTAATGGAGAACCCTTTCCGGGCAGAGTAAATGGTAGTCACTTGAAGCTCTACATGGGTGGGCCGACCATCTAACTAATCGACTAAGGAACAGTCTCATCGCTCTAGCCAGTTGAAAGAGAGTGTGCGATGAGAAAGAAGTCTGTGGGGGAGCTGTGCGAAAACAAGGGTGTGTGTAGACTTGGTATGTCACAAGGGTCGCGGTTGCACAGAAGGGGCTGCATTGCTGCATGGATAAGAAGAGAGGTGACTTTTGCTGTCACTATTCATGACAAGGTGTCTGAGTCATGGTGAAAAGGAGCAGGCAGCGGGAAATTAAGAGATGAGGTACGAGCCAGATTCAAAGTGATCTGCCGCATGCTTAACATTTCGGCACCAGAAAAGGAGGTAACAAATGAATTTGAATTTCAAAATGCTTATAAATCACAAGGGGGCATCCATCAAACAATATGTGGTTTCGAGCAAAGTTAGCTATTGTGCCTTTCCATCAGTATGGACCTTCTTAGCATGGATGCTAAAGGAGTAAACCCAGGGGTTAGAATATGGCCAATGGAGAAGTAGGAATTTCTGGATAATGTGGTGTTGATGGCCATGGGCGCCACGTAGAGGTCAGCATCGATTGTAGGGGATGTACCAGAAATTCTTAGACACGAAGCAAAACTAGTTTGGATGTCGTTGCCTACTCCATGGGCTAGCCGATGACCCATCAAAGATAAGGGAAAGAATATGAATATGAAGACAAATTATGGAAGTGCAGTTAACAGTTCATCTTTAATGTACTGTGAAGATTGGATCTCGCGGACAACAACATTTTTCTTGCAAAATTGCAACACAAGCTGCAACAGACAATGCATATAGTAGACTAGAAATTAGATATTTGTTGCGTTGGCACGAAGAGTTCCCATATGCGGCAGCCTAACTTGAGCTAAAATCCTATGAGGGGGTGTTTGGTGTTAACCAAGTAGAGCACAATGAGCATCATTGGTTGTGCAAATTAGTAGGGGCAATGGAGCAGGAGCTTGAAGACAAGTTGGAGGAGACAAGAGGGAGTAGTAGAACGTAGTGCATCACTCACAGGGATGGTAGACCATGAAGCCATGGCAGCATGTATTGCCACACCGACAAGTGACTTGGGATGAGTGACAATGACTGTGTTGGGGACCTGTTGGGTAGTGGAGGCCCGACGTAATGGTTTTGGGGCTTAAATACCATAAGTTAGGGTAAAGATATTGTAAAAAGTCCCACGAAGTGTGTGAAGCGTGAAATGTAATAGGTCGAGTCAAAGGGTTGTCCGTCCAAAAATAATATAAAATAATAGGAAGTGAATTGGCTTACCCATGGTCCACGGACCATGGGAATGTATAAATAGAGCGAGGCTCTAAGGATAGAGGCAATCTTTTGGAAGATCTGATGTGTTATGGGTTTGTGAAGGTAATATTTGTTCTGAGTCAATAAGTGTGGGTTGTAAGGGTTAGTAGATAGATAGAGGCTCTGTAGCTGTGTGCATGGAGGCCTGGTAGAGTCCGCAGCTATTTGCGTGGACCCCTGTAGCTGTGTGTACAGGTTAAGAAGTGGATTGTACTGAAGCAAAGACATTAATAAAGATAAGTTGGTTTCGACATACTGCGGATCTGGCTATATTCTGGCTTATGCAGCTGTTATGATCTATATGTTTATGCTTATGTTTTGAAGTTATGCTTATGTATGATTGCGTGCACTAGTTATTACTGTTAAATGTTTGCTTAAATACCTTAAGAAGTAGATTAGATCTATAATAACCTCATTAATAACAAGAGGACATCAGTGTAGATCTACACAGAAGCCTAATAGCTGTGCAGAATAGCATGAGACAATAGATCAATTCGCGACCCCTCCATAACACATCTAGACATCCGAAGGGTGCGGAAACCTGGTTCCAGCACCCTCCCCTACTACCTCAAGTGAGACTTCAATCTGCGCTTGACGGAATGTTGCTGAAAGGGCTGGTGGTGCGGGATTTGTTTGGCTAATAACTCTTTCGAACTTGGGTCAGGCCCCAACAAGCCAACAACCTGTGCGCAATCAGGACAGTGACGATGAACTGGACTACATCTACTAGATAACATCGCAAGACTAGGATCGGGTGAATCCTACAGCAGACGGGAGAATCTCATGGGAACGCGATAGTTCTTACACGTTGGATTCAGATGAAGAGGTAAAGTGATGGTAGAACCGATTGCATGAAGTAATGATGCTAAATTGTAATATGATGGTTAGATCACTATGACGCGTGATGACCGAAGCAAGGGAACTACCGACCGATGAGGGTGCAATGAACCTAGAGGGATCCATAGACCATGATAAAAAGATGCTACTGGAAAGGAAGCAGCACAGTGCGCAAACAGGGGCACTGCGCACAACAACTACATAGGGTGGAATACACATTAGAAGACTAGGTGGACCTGGTGTGAATTTAAAAGGTAGGTGTGTGTACGGTTTGAAGTACCAAGTGGGTTGAGCATCTGCCAGCAACATAGGATGTAGATTTATGTAGTACAACCACCTACCCAGCTAAGAGTCAAAAATCAGAATCCACCATGACAACAGGAAAAATGACATATTCCGCTAGCTGTTCACAATAAAGCAACCAGAAAAACAGGTGGGAGCATGAATAGAGTTCACCAAATAAAACAAATCAATAAGAATCTGCATGTTGTAAGGGTTCGATGGGAATATAGGACCATAAGCAAAAAGAGGAGTGTGAAGGTGATCCTATCCTTGATAAGACAAAATTACATTAGGAGGACAGTGGAAGCTCCCCAGGCACAGCCCCTGCAGTTTGGACAAGACGCAAGGACTGGGGTAAAGGAATTTGGCAGTTATAGGAAGCCATTGAGTGCAAGAGGTTGAAATTTTGCGAACTTGATGAAGAATTGGCACAACTGAGGAAGAAAAGTGTGATATTGGACAAAGAGATGAGTAAACTGAACACTAGAGTCACACAAGTGGACCGCGTGGAACTAAGGGGACCAGGCCTGGCTGACCCTACTCATGTATTAGAACAAGCTGTGGCCATGCTATCATGGCTGTGACCGAACCTTATTGAAAAAAGGAACGTAGAACATGATGTGCTACTGAATACAAATGTACTCGAAGGGTGCCCGCAGCCTGGGCTAGCAGGGAAATGAAAATCTCACATGTGGGGTGCAACCACCTGAATATCTATGGAAAGCACAGTCTCAGTGCTCTGAGCAACTGAAAGGAAGAGTGGGACTATAAAAAAGTCTGCAGGAGAGCTGCGTGGAAAAGAGGTT
Source organism: Pinus taeda (assembly GCA_000404065.3). Taxonomy (NCBI): domain Eukaryota; kingdom Viridiplantae; phylum Streptophyta; class Pinopsida; order Pinales; family Pinaceae; genus Pinus; species Pinus taeda. The sequence continues at coordinate 38,210 of APFE030703733.1, read as the reverse complement.
CCACGCAAGGCCAATTGGTCATCAGGATCATGGTCATGCAGAACATGTTGTTTTTCCATGTGGCAAAGCTGGGAGGTGACCATTGATGTCACTGTTCATGACAAGAAGTCAGATTTATGGCAGAGAGGAGTAGGTGACAGGCCATTAAGACAGGAATTTCGAGCTAGATACGAAAAGATTTGCTGCTAAGAAGATATTAATGACTCAGAAGTGGCGGGAAGGGTCAAATTCAAATTCACACATTCCTATAAAAACCCTTGGAGTAGCCCCACAACAACACTTAGATATTTGATATTTGAGCTAGTACAGAACAACAAACACCCAGTTGCCTGGCCACCCATGAGTACATACCTGAGCGGATCTAGGACAGAAACCATGTCTAGAACCAGAGTAAGGTTTGCGGAAGAGACGTATCGGACCCAGGAAGAGCCAGGAGAGGTGGTTGTTGTCCAGAGGTTCCAAATTTCTCATGCACACCACAACCATAGAAACAAAAGTAGACTATGGGACCAGTCCGAGTATCACCGTGATTTAGTAAATTGTAAATGGCAAAAAAGGGCAAAGCAATCACCACTGAACTTGAGGAGGAAGAGGAAGATTTATAAGCCCTAATTGCTCAAATTGAAGCATAGGATGAGGAAGAGGAAAATGTTTCCCAAGTAACTTAAGTAATAACACTACCATCCTATATATCTCTATGGAAAGGGACAACAAAGATACCAAAGGACCTGGAGGCCATGAAGAGTATGCTACAAACCCCGCTTCTTCTGGATGAAATAAGGTTTGATCGTCTGCTACTGGGTCGGGTACCGAATATCAAATTAGAAGATTGGGAGCTCGTGGACAGTGAGAATTTCCCCCAATGGGCTAAGGAGAAATTATTGTAGTAGAAGTGGTTACAGGGTGTGGAGAAGGCAGGATTACTCTGTCTGAGGTGGATACCCCACTATCACCACGCATCCATCACAATTTTTGTTATCCGACAGTTACTATGTCTAGTACATGATGGGTATGTCTGGCTGGAGGAACCGATTCCCATCACAGCTGATTTAAGACACTGAATCTCCCAATTTCCTACTAAAGGAAATGATCATGCAGCTATAGCCAGAATGAGTAGTGAAATCGGCCTTGCGGAAGCCATGAAGGCTAAATATAAGATGGAAAAGAGGAAGCGAGGATATGTAATGGCAAGCATCAAAGACAAAGGGGTGTGCGTAGCCAGCCAGTTACTTGCTGGCAAGCTCATGAGGAAATGTCATGCAGACAAGGTGCCAGCCTCTGTCGTTGTGCTCGGGGAGCAATGTCCAGAAGGGATTCAATTCAACTGGGTGCAGTTTCTCTGCGACAAATTTTTAACAAATTGTAGGGAAGCCCAGGAGCAAGGTAAGACTTTCCATTATGCATGGGTGGTACTAACAATTCTACTGGTTGCAGGAGAGCTACCAAAGGGCAACCAGTTTCTCGAAATTAAGAATAAATTACCTAAAGCCGTGCGGTATAACTTGCTCCGTGCTACGAAATATGCCACGAGGATTCGTGAGATCAAGGTGTTTTGGGTATTCATGGAGGCGAGTATCCAGACACAGATCAACCATAGACCGTGGTTATCCCTAACAGTATACAACCTTTTGTAAAGTGTGGCCGAGTTCAAGGTGGATATACATAACTTGTATATTCAGGCGTGAATGGATCCCACTAGATCATGGGTAAAGCTTCCATTCATTGCAACGGATGATGAAATTTTCAAGGCAATGGCGGCATGGCCTCCAGAGTGGCGCACTACAAACTTGGATGAAATAGAAAAGATTGCAGCTCAGTAGTGGAAGAAGGAAATCAAGCTGCAGATCACAAAGTTGGGGGAAAGAAAGTGCTAGGAACAGAAAATGCCCACACAGCGGGAGGCGACCAATGTAGCAGCAGAGACCATCATTGCGCCCAATGAAGAGATTGTGGAGGCTCATTAAATGTCCATGGAGTAGGAAATTCAGGGGGAAGTGGAGACACAGGAATGCACGGATCTAACCACAGTATTGACTCAACTTAAGAGACCGTGCGTCCAGGAGCAGCCTCCTGCATGCAAAAAGAAGAAGACAATAAGGACTTTGGAGGGAGATCTTCTTGTTAGCAGTGAACCAGTGCATGATATCACTAAGGATGCTCTGGAGGAATTGATGATGGGGCAGACAAATATGTTGGGGGTCCTCAGAACATTACTGCAGGCGTTATAGGTGTGACCCCCAGGAGGGATGATACCAAACCTAACAAACGATACACCAACAGCTTGGCAGATGGTGCATGTCCACACAATGAATACTTTAGTGCTACCAGCAGGTGCGGTCCTAGCATAAGCCAAAGGTGACATAAGGATTTGGGGGTTTAATTTGGCCATCCTTCCCAGAGAGACTCTATACCAGCTACAGGATGGGGTAACCGCTGAGCTCCACGTCAGGGAAGGCCATGCCCTCCAGGTCTTGATGGAGCAAAAAGGAAATCTAGAGCAGGTGAGTCTATAGTGCAATGACTTGGTCGCACACAACCAACATTAGAACAGGCCATGACAGAGGTCTGTAGTAGTGTACTAGAGCTGGCTGTGCCAGCAAAACTCCTAGCAGCCGAAAATATTCATCACATCATTGCAAGATTCCATAATGCCCAAGAAGAGGCTGCTAAATCTCAGTGGGCCTTGAACTTGCAGATCGCAGAGCTAAGGCTGAAAGTGCAGTCCCCTACACCACCAGAAGTCAAAGAGAAACACTGTCGTGCCCTCAAGCAATATTGGAAGTGATAGAGTGTGCTATACAGGATTGCACAGAATTGTTGGATCAATCCCTTCTTACACTCACATCACTACAAGAAGACCCAACGCTGCATCAGGTAAAGACCGAAGTATGGGAGTTACAACAAGCTTATGACAATGTCTGGGGGACTGTGCAAATGGGCATCCTCCCTCAGCGTTTAGCCAAGATGAGGGAGGCCCAATCCATGAAGGAACAGGTGGATGCTGCCCGCGAAAGAGAAGTCGGGCTTAAAGCATGCATCCAGCCTTGGCTAGAGGAAGCATTCACGATCACCGCTATGATTGAGGGGAAGTTGACTCAGCTACAAGACACATATGCCCTGTGGTAAGAAGGTGCTTCCAACAATGCATTAGAAAGCTGCACATAATTGATACAACGGACAATAGAAGAATGTGTGCCAGATGTTAGCACAGTGCGGATGTTGTTGGATGGACTCCGAGCAAAGATCACCGCACCAGCCGAGTGACTCGAGACGAGTCACAATGATTGTGTTGGGGGCCTGTTGGGTAATGAATCCCCCAAGTAATAGTTTTGGGGTGTAAAGCCCACAATTTTGGGGTAAAAGTATGGTAAAGGTTCCATGAAGTGCACGGAGCGTGAAGTGTAATGAGTCAAGTGAAAGGGTTGTCCGCTCAAGAATAATGTAAGATAATAGAAAGCGAGTTAGCTTACCCATGGTCCGCAGACCATGGAAATGTATAAATAGAACAGGGCTCTAGGGTTAGAGGTCAGTTTTTGGTAATCTGGATCAGATCAGAAGTATAATGGGTTCTTCGCTCTGAGTCTATAAGTCCGTGTTGTGGTTCGTAGTAGATAGTGTAGGCTCTACAACTGTGTGCGTAGGGGCCTGGTAGAGTCTGCAACTGTGCGTGTGGACCCCTGCATCTGAGTGCGTAGGGTAGAATTGGGTTGTACTAGAACAAAAGATTAATAAAGATAAGTGTTTCTGAATTATTATGCATCTCGTCCCTGATTTGTAGGATTATTCTTATGTTATGGTTCTATGCATATCTTTGAATGTTATGGTTGTGCACGTTGGTTATAACTATTGAATTTTTAATGAAACACCTTAATAAGTAGAGAAAATCTATAATAACCACAATAATAATAAGAATCTAGAAGTGCTTTGTAGCCGAGCTACGTGAAGGCCAAACTGCTATGCAAAGTAGCGCGAGTGCGCAGATCAATTCGCGACCCATAGAGTCCTCATAAAGATATCCCTAGGGTGTAGAGACCTAGTTCCAGCACCCCACCATACTACCTTGGGTGAGACTTCAGTCCACATTCCATGGATTGTTGCCGAAAGGGCTAGTAGTATGGGATTTATTTGGCTAAAACACTTCCAAACCTAGGTCAGGCCCCATCAAGCCAACAAGAAATTTTTCTCTGACACTTCTCTTTAAAATGCATCCAAAAATCAACCAACATCAGTTAGTCCATCATAATGAGGCATATCTCTAACTTCAGATGACACACAACACAATGACTTGGTCATCATATTACAATGTAGTGTAGATACTTCATGCAGTCGGTTTAGCCAGTATTCTAATTATTTATCTGAATTTGACATGCAAGAGCTTTGTGGCCCCATGCAATACGTCTATCCACTATTGGATTCACCCAATCATGGTCTCACACTATTATCTTGTAAATATGGTCCAGATTATCATCGCTTTCATAATCTTGGACTGGTTCTATATAGAGTGGTCCCTCTGCAGGATCTAGCAGCACCACTACGTGGAGTGACTTCCTCTCAGATATCATCTTCCACTCCTTCAAGTTGATTACCCCATTCATGTCAGTGGCCCAATCAATTCCAAGGACAGCGGGGTAGGGATTTCTATCATCCACAATCTCTATTACTTCAAAATCTGCCAGTGTGCTTGCGCCCTTGATATCAACTGTGATCGCTTGTAGCCTCCCCATTGGGATAATCTTCTATTGATTCGCCATTCTTAACTATATCAAAGACCACTGGAGTGCAAGTCTCCCCATTCTTTCCCAATTCTGTTTTGGTAAAACATTTGCGTCGGACCCTAGATCTGGGATAACTTGGTCCATCTTGTACTCCCCTATCTACACGGTTAGTCTCATTTCACGCCTGTTTCCTTCCTTGTGCTTCCCAAGCTTCCTGACCATGCATGGTTCACCAGTAGCACCATCCTTACTAGTGCACCAGTAGCACCCTTCATAGCCTTACTGTCATGGAGAAGCTTCATCCAGGTCTCCAAGAATGTGGTAATCATGGATGGGTCCATTTCTTTAGTTGGCTTCTCCTAACTTGCTGAGGTAGAGGCCTCAACGAAGATTTTATTTGCTTCCAGAAATATTTCTTTTGCACGCTCTAGATCAAACCCAATCTCTTTTTTTGGTTCTTTGCAAACCCATTCGCCTTCTGTAGGCTACTTGAATTTATCCTCCCCTATCATAGTTCTGCTTCGTAGCATAATGTTTAGCTTAGGATCTTCCTCGCGGGGCTCAACCCTCATCATCCAGAGGTTTTGCATCGATTGCGGAGGTTGCGCCCCCTTTTCACAAATATTAGCCAATAATATTGGGCAATCGTCAATCGCATGGTCAAATTGAGTATAGTAGCAGCATGAAAATCACGTTGGATTTGAATAGTCCCTCGCATAGTGTCCTGGGCCTTCGCAATTGTAACAAATCAGCTGCCCTCGGCCTCTCCTAGGCCCTCCTCCACCTCTACGTTGGCCTCACCCATGATACTAACCTTGCATTCCCCTAGCGCCTTGGTCTTGAGGTTGCATTTCTATCTGAACCCTATATGAAGGTGTTTTGTCGATCATCAATTCGTAACTTCGACAATTGCACTCGTCATGGCCTATTGATTGACAGAAATTGCAAAAGAGTTGTTGTGGTATCTCCATGAATTTCTGCAGCAAATGGAAATTATCGGTTGCATGTTTCCCAACCACCTAACATATAGCGCGCCATAGCGTAGACCCTGCACTTGTCCCTGCCGTAGCGTGTAGTCATAGAGGCATTGATCCTCCTGCTAGAACATAGTTCTTGAAGACTGGGTAGTGATCCTTGTCATGCCCCCGACCCTTGCACTTTATGCACCAAACTTCTTCGCGTGCCTCCAGCCGAGCTTTTCTATCCTGCTTCAAACTTTGCATTTTGAGACAAAGGTTTTGAAATTGCACTTGAATCTACTAAACCCCCATATTAGCATCCTGCATTGGTGTCTCATGTAGCCTCATCATGATTTCCAGGGCCTCTTCCTAGGTCCCAAACCTTTTTTGTGATAGTGCAACCCTTAGGTGGGGTAGGAGCGAGGCCACAAACCATTCGCGGTGTTTCCCATCATTTAGGTTCATGTTGGCTTCACGGATCATACACTTCAATCTTTGATGTAAATCCTAGGGCATCTCCCCCAGCTTCATCATGATCTCCTTGAATCCTACAATCGATTGTGCTTTAGACTTAGGTCTAGTGAATTCTCTATTCAGCATGGCCTAGATATCTGCCAACACAGACATTGGGCTATCAATACTGTATTTAATGTACCACATTAGTGCCCAGTCCTGAAGAGCACTAATCAGTGTGGCTTTCTTCATTTGGTCATTCGTGATACCCTGGGCTTCCCATACAACCTTCGTGACAAACCAGAATTGGTCCAAAACTTTGTTCCCTGCACCCTTGAATACAAGTATTTTTATAGAGTTTGCCATATTGAACAGTGCTGGAGGTGGCGGTGGTGTGGGCATGGGTTGAGCAGTGGAGGCGAGGATGGAGGTAGTGTAGATGGATGGGATGATGGTGGAGGTGGTCTAGGTATTTGTGGGAACCCTTGTCTTATCAACTTGTTACACAATAATTTGTCACCATCCCTGTTACCCCTTCCCCTACACCTTGGAGGACTTATTTCGGTACCTGTGAGAAGTGACATAACCTGAAAACACTTGCATTGTATCCCCTTGAGTATGTACTTCATATGCCATGAAGACACCATCTGCAAAATACCCATAAAAATAGCCCTTTTTCCATTGGTGTTGTCCCACAGTGTATCACTCGCGCCAATGGGGGAAATCCTCCAAAGAGGGCGCACCAGCTGGCACTCTATCTCAGAGTCGCACTCGCGCCAACCCAGTTGGGTAAATTTTTTAACAAACCAACTTGCGAAGATTCTTCCTAACCAATTCATGAACTAATTCCAGTTTGAGTTAGTTCAGTTGGGCTTCGAATCTCCATGGAAGGGAAGTAGTTCTCCACCTTTCATGGAAGCTTCCTAATGATAAGGACAATCCCATGAATCTTGTGGATGATCCTATCTCCTTCTCCTCTCCCTATATAAGCTTGTCCTTTTGCCTTTGGCAAGCTAGTTAGTAATTCTACTCTTCAAGCTCCAAATTCTAAGTCCCAAAGTCTGAGAATTGCTAAGCTCATGCTACAAGAGGCCTTGTTCATCCCCATAAGGCTATATCTTTAATGAGGAGATCCTTGTACAAGTAACCAAGGAGAGAGAGGATTGTTCCCCATTCCCAAAAAGCTTTGCAAGGCATGTGTTGCTGTTCACCCAGCCAAAGGAGGATTTGACGTCAGAACTTGGTTGTATTCTTCTTTGTTTATCAATAATAATAGGCGACTATCATTATGGTTCCACTCTTATTGTCTTTATAATGATGTTTGAGTTATATCCTTTCTGACTGATATATAGTTGCATCTATTGGATTTTATGCTTCCGTTTGTGTTGTTCTTTGCATGTGGAGGTGTCCATTCACGAGGATCGTGGGGATTGTGACTAGCTGGAGCAAAAGAATAGGAGCGACGACTCTTCTACAAATACTAGCATTGGATTCGAGGTAGGCCATCATTATCGGTCTTTAATTTGCAATTAGGAACTTGTGTGTTAGCGTTGTTTGATTGTTGCTAGACTCCATTTGGGCTAGTGTGATCGCCTCTATCTGCAGAGGGGATTTACCTACACAACAATATTGCGACTCCGCTGGGGTGTTGCCTTTTTGCCTTGTTGTTTGTTTTGTCTTGTTGTTTGATTTGTAAACCTTAGATAGAGCCTAAAGTATGGCTAGATAGCCTTCGAAACGCTATTGATCTGCATTAGAAAAGTAGATCAACGCCACTTCAGTCCATCTCCAGTTTGGTTTACGAATTGAATAGCTTGGAACTTGCCTTCTTTCTTGGTTATTTCTTGGTTTCTCCTGCTTGATTAGCTTTCTGGGTTGGATGCTTGTGTTGCTTCTTGCCTCTTGGTGTGCCTAGGTACTGTTGATTTAGCCTTGGCTCTTTTGTTTTTTATCTTTCCATAGGAAACTCGGCTAGCGCTAGTTTATAGCGTTACAGTCACACCAGTTGGCACAAGTTGCACATTTACAACCCACGCCAATCCCTAAAAGGCGCCTTTTGCAGCCTGACAGTCACACCAGGCCTAGAAACTTTTGAAGTTTGCTTGGTTGTGAACTTTGTGAGCTTGAGTTTTGTCCTAGTTACCTTTTTCAGACTACTTGAGTGTGTTGGAGTGTGATTTGACTGGCTTTGGTTGTTACCCTTTGGGCGTTTGCTTTTTTCTATCGATTTCACATTCCTAGCCCTAGGGCATCTAGTGGCTTTGTGTGTTGAGCCTTCCTCGGGTGTTTTGATCTTTTTGTGATCCAGTCAACTCTTTATTTGCTCCCTTACATTTATTTGGTAGTTGGGAATCGTTTTGTTGCATTATTTGGGTGACTTGCTTTGTCTTCACTTGAATTCCACTTCGTCTCACTTTGAGCCTAGATCACACAACTCATTGTTGTCTTTGGGATCTTTCTTGTTCTTTGGAAGTTTGGTTTGTGATTTAAGGAACTGAATGAGATTGTATTCGATAGAATTTGTTTGTATTATTTCTCAAAGTTGTTTCGTGCATTTTGCCATCATCAAAAAGAAAAAATATCTTTTGCTTTGAACTAATTAATGAGAATTAGAAGTTTTCATTTTGATTAGTGATTAGTGATCTTAAAGAAAAATTTGTTAATTAGCTGCATTAGGGAAGTTATTTATTGTTTTGTGATCTTTTTGTTTGCGTGAAAGCTCCTGAAATCTCTTGTAACTAGCATTCATCGAATGAAATGACATGTTTTGGCATATAGATTGCATTTAGGGAATTTTGAGAGATTACATACGGTAGGACCTAAAAACCGAAATGAACACAAGATCAACTTTAAAATAAACCGAATGAATCTAACAATGCATTGGAACATAACGCTCACAATCTAGAGGTCTAGGCTGGAGACATGCTCCAGCGTCGTTAAACCTAGTCACATTTGTTTCCACTCAAGGTTGGGTGATTCCTCCTTTTGTGACTCAACTGTGGTCTAGTACGAACTTGTGCTCCCACGTACCGTTGAGTATATGGGGAGACTCCACTAGGTTATCATCCTTAATCCATAGGAAGCCGTGTCTGCCGTCTTACAGCCCGTAATGCACCGAACATAGCATTCAGGAAGATTGACTGTCGTACAGAAAGTCCTTAGTTTTCATATGATTGCTAAGGTGTATATGCAGTTTTATGGATTGCCCGGTAAACCCCTTGCCTAGTTTTCAAAAGTAGTCACTTTTGGATCCTTTTCGAACTCCCTAAAAGAAAAGGCTCACCTGAGCATTTGTCACTTCGGGCTCACTAGACATTCGAAGGCGACTAGAGTCATCTTTTTGTCCTTTTCTCGACTCTTTAAAGATGAAAAGGTCAAGTTATGTCCTTGTGTCTTAAAATTTATTCGGCCGCGATCACACGTCCTGTTAGATTCTTCTTATTGGCCATTTAATTATGTGTCTTGGCACCTTTCAGCCCCGTGTGTGATTTTCAGTTTTGATGGCAACTTTTCTAGAGTTCACCAACCCAGGAATCCCCTCTGATGAGAATCCTGGTCATTTTCCTCCTTTTGGGAATGTTGGTGCTCCTTACATGGCAACGTTGTCCCTCCCTGGGTTAAATGTTGGGTTGCCTGTTTGGTTGTTCTCAACCTCTGTGATCCCTAGTGTCTCAACTACTGGTCAATCAGTTCCTCCACCTGAACAACATCATGTTGATTCCAGGGTGGACCTCTCCCCTTCTTCGCCTGTTTCTACGTCCTCATCTTCTACTTCGCCTGGTGAAAGTTTGGATTCAAGTAACCAGGTGGCTAAGAAGAAGAAGAAGAAGATGAAGAAGAAGAAGTTGCCTAAGCGAGAGGCTAAAAGTGCAGCTGTTGCCCCGAGTACAGCTCAGGTTGGAACTCCTTCTGCTCCTCCGCGGAAGGTTAAGTTTCCTTGTAAATTGTGCAAGGGTGACCATCTTCTCCATGATTGTCCTGGCCTTCCTAAGGTCTTAGAAGTATGATCTCACGATCTAGCCTGCCCCTCATCATCCTCTGAAGCTCATGGCGATGATACCCTATCAACTAGAAATGGTAAGAAGAAAGGGAAGGTTCGATTCCCCTGTAGGCTATGTGAAGGCAACCATCTCCTTCACCTTTGTCCGCTCATGGATAAATCTTCTGCTGTCTTGGAAAGTATTACAACTTATTCACCCAACTCCTCGTTGGTTATCAGAGCCTCTCTTCAGATCCTCTCCCTATTGACAAGGAGATTGCTTTAAATCTTTCTCTTGTTCATCCCCCTCTTACTAAACCAGGCTGTGATAAGCCTGTTCGGGACCAACCATTGGTCGAAGAGAGTGTCAACTTGGGTTCACCGCCTGTTGATCACTCTGTCTTGGAAGAGCGTCATGCTCATGTTCTTCTCGTCTTGTCAGATTTTCTTGAGACCGGAAACGACTCTCCTATCCCAGCTGATCCCGAGAGTCCTTCTTCGGAGCAGGGGGGCAATCGTACGATTCCCCCACCAAGTAGTTCAATCATTTCCTTCAACTGGAGTCACATGATTGCTTTTTGCCTTCCATCCAATGTGCCTTTCTAGATTATAGTACATGCCTATGATAAGGCAGCACCTGGCACTGTCTTGGATGAGGGTGCATCTGTCAGTCTTATGCCTTCCACTACGTGGCAAGCTTTGGGCTCCCCACAGCTTGTGCCAGTCGCCCAAAATCTGATGGCGTTTGATGGAGGAACCAGTCAACCATTGGGAATCCTCCCTTAGTTCCCTATTACTTTGGGAGCCAAAACCGTCTATATAGACGTACTGGTTACCCAAGGTGCTTTAGATTTTAGTCTTATCCTTGGTCATGATTATGTTTGTGCCATGGGGGCCCTTGCCTCTTTCCTTTTCCATGTGGTTTGATTTCCACACGACAGAAGGATCATGAATATAGATCAATTATCGTTCTCTAGTCCCCCAATGCCTCCTACAGTTGTCATCTCCTCTTGGTTTTTATCCACCGGTTGTATCTGCCCCACCACAGGTCAACTACGTGGCTACTTATCCCATTCCTGTATCTAGTGATTCTGCCATCATGCATAGTGTCCTGGGGGCATTGGGTCTTGACTTCCAAGATGTTGTCATTCCACCGGGAGTGGCACTCTTGGAAGCAATGACTTCTTGTTCATTATGATGAAGTCCGGTCGGAGCATAGTTCCTTTCCTATGTCAAGCTCCTTAAAAAATGAAACTGGGTCTGGTTGAGCATAGTTCCTGATCTTGTGTTAAGCTAGTTAAAAAATGAAACAAGGGTTATGAGGATAATTCTTTCACTGTGTCAACCTCATTAAAAAATGAAACAACTCCCTTTCCCAATCGAGTCTTTTGATTAAGATATCGTAAAATACCAGTCGACTCTTTCCAAGATCTTGAAAGTGAACCTTCTTTCCATCCACTTTGTTGAATGCAATGAAGCTTGGGGGCATGTACCTCATTTTGCATCATTATGTTGGGGGCATGCGAACTTATAACAAGCATAGTTTTTCATTTCAAGCTTGTGTAAACATGAAATCAAATCCAAGCATAGTTTTTCGTTTCAAGCTTGTATAAACATGAAACCGAATCCAAGCAGAGTTCTCCATGGTTCAAGCTTGTGTAAAAATGAACCCATACCTGAGTCACCTTTAAGCTCTTTTCTAGCTCATAAAATATGAAAAGATTGCCGAGTATTTTTTCCCTTTTGACTCGCTAAAGAGAATAAAAATGGAGGTCTTCTTTCAGCTCTTTTTTGACTGTTTAAAGATGAAAAGATTGCCAAGTTATTCCTCTCGACTCGTTAAATGTAAATGAGAGGCGGTCGTCTTTAAACCCTTTTTCGACTGTGTAAAAACGAAAAGATTGTCCGACCCTTGTCATTTCAGGTTCGTTAACGGTCACGAAGCGATGTGGTTTCGATCGCTTTTTTACTTTTTCAGATCGAAATCACTACTTATGAAAAGTACTCCTTTGTCGTAATGATCAAGTGGTTCTTTTGAGCATTGTTTTATACTTTTTCGGGCTCGAGAGACACAAATTTACGAAAAAGGACCTCCCCGAAGTTTACTTTTCTGCTGTCTTTTCAAACTCTCTAAACATGAAAAGACGCCGAGTTCTTCCTTTGTCAGACTCGTTAAGACTTAATGACATCGGATTCCGTCGAAATGATGTCTCCCAAGCATATGCTATCGCTGTCAAGCTTGTCATCCAAAAATAACCAGGGTACTCGCCAGAAATGGTGGGGAAAAAGGAACCACAATTATTGTCGTGTCGGCAGTATGTCGCTCTTGAACATGGCACTTGTCTGCATTCGTGTCTGGGTGGGGACATCCCATCTTGTTTTTACACTTGCCTCCATGGGTTTGGGTTATCATGTTTGACCTCTCATTTGCTCATTGCCTTGTCACCATGACCCCTGATCATTTGATGTCAAATAATGCCAAGACCACTGTCGTGCCGCCAATATGTTCAAGAGAAGTTGACCTCTGCAGAATACTCAACCTCCCTCTGATACCTCACACAAAACATTTTATCCTTCTTTGTCTCATGTCGATGATGTGGGAAACATTATGGCCCACCTTCGATTAAGGTCGCTTCCTGTCGACTTCAGCTCATTATCTAGGAAGTTGACTTAGAGACTCCCTTCAGGTGCCTTGGAGCCTACATGCCTCAATGGTAGGTTCTTCATGTTCGACGCGAGGTTTTCATCATTGGCCTCCGATTGAATGATTCTATGGGTGTTCGACACTGGCTCACTGATTCGCATGCCATGGATTGTACCTATAGTACCTTGAGGACCATTGTCATTATTGGTGGTACCTCTCGCGTCTATTAACAGTCTTCATCATTGACTGGTAATCATACGATGTTCTTGCATGTTCGACTTCGACTCCCATATTTGCATGTTTGAACTTGTACTTTGTTTGGGTCAAGATGGAGCGCAAGACCCTGGGTTTTGTCTGTTGAGATCCAGGTTGTGATTTTGTGGATTATTATGATCATTACATGACTCATTTACTGGATGGTTGGGACCATGCCTGAGTCTATTCATCGATCCTCACTGGATGGCTACGTCCATACCTTGGATCCAAATTTTTATGTACTTTGCTATGTATGGCTGCACCCATACCACATACATCATGTACTTGAGATATCATTTGTACTTCTTCATGCAGGTTCTCCGGTGGCCGTGTTTTCAGTCAACCATGTTATTGTAAAGCATTTCGCCCCTCTCTCTCTCGGGACTCATGCTTTAGGGGGCATCTGTTACACAGTAATTTGTCACCGTCCCTATTACCCCTTCTCCTGCACCTTGGAGGACTTATTCCAGGACCTGTGAGAAGTGACATAACCTGAAAACACTTGCATTGTATCCCCTTGAGTATGTACTTCATATGCCCTAAAAACACCTTTTGAAAAATACCCATAAAAATAGCCCTTTTTGCATTGGCGCTGTCCCACAGTATATCACTTGCACCAATGGGGGAAATCCTCCAAAGAGGGTGCGCCAGCTGGCGCTTTGTCTCAGAGTCGCACTCGCGCCAACCCAGTTGGGTAAAGTTTTTAACAAACCAACTTGCGAAGGTTCTTCCTAACCTATTCATGAACTGATTCCAGTTTGATTTAGTTCAGTTGGGCTTCGAATCTCCATGGAAGGGAAGTAGTTCTCCACCTTTCATGGAAGCTTCCTAATGATAAGAACAATTACATGAATCTTTTGGATGATCCTATCTCCTTCTCCTCTCCCTATATAAGCTTGTCCTTTTGCCTTTGGCAAGCTAGTTAGTAATTCTACTCTTCCAGCTCCAAATTCTAAGTCCCAAAGTCTGAGAATTGCTAAGCTCATGCTACAAGAGGCCTTGTTCATCCCCATAAGGCTATATCTTTAATGAGGAGATCCTTGTCCAAGTAACTAAGGAGAGAGAGGCTTGTTCCCCATTCCCAACAAGCTTTGCAAGGTTCACGACTATCATTAAGGATCCACTCTTATATGTCAAACATACAGATTCACGTGTCAACACAATATTAAATCATAAAACCATTATTTATCATAACATAATCACATTCATTCTTAACAGAGTTAAAAGGGACAAAATAGAGATATTTCCAGAACAATCTCTTCATTAATGCTCCAAATATTCTTACAGACTCAACTACCCTACGCATTGTTCGGCGCGAGATCACCCAAGGGCAGTTTTGGGGCTAAAAGCCCATATTTTGGTCAAATTTTGTAATCCATGTGTAAAGACTCTACATTTTGTGGTCGTGGAGCGTGTATATGTTAAAGAGTCATAGGGTTGTCTGCCCTTATTTTGGAAATGTAATGTCGGCTATAAAATATCTACCCATGGTTTGTGAACCATGGGATTGTATAAAAAGAGCTAAGCTCTAAGTAGTTAAAGCATGTATGAGAGATAACTCTAAGGTAGAAGTCTAAGTTCAGGTCGTAGCATAGGTAGAGGTTCTGCAACTGAGTGTGCATGGTAGGTTGAGTTTGTAATTGTTCGGAATTATCAATAAAAAGAAGTATTCTACAATTTCTGCGTCTTTCTTTCCTGTTTATGCATCTCATTATGTTGGGTATGAATTTCACTTATAATGCCTATATGATGTGTGAACGTATGCAAATGTGTTAGTTAAGTGAATGCAAGTAAGAACATCTATTTACGTGAAGCTAACTAAGATCGGTTAATAAGATAAGTAAAAAACTTAACCTAGTTTTGGAGAAATCACAGTTCGTTGCCCTAACCGCGTGAAAGTCCCTGAGCCACAGGTTAGGGTTGCGCAAAAGCCAATTTTACCCTTTTGCGAAGGTACTAAAGGGTGGAATAGAGGGCTAAGAAACCTGTGTGAAGGCAGGCATAGCCAAAATATACAAACATCACAACTATCTCAAGGGTGGGGAAACTTGGTTCCAGCATCCCCCCATACTGCTTCGGGTGAGACTTCAATCCGCGCTCCGCGGGCTGATGCCAAAAGGGCCAATAGTGTAAGGATTTCTTTGGCTAAGTAACGTTGAACCTGGGTCAAGCCAACAAATGGTTCTGTTGCTAGGACTAGAATCTGCATAAGAGATGTGTGATCTCATATCTATTAGGTTCCTATACCAATAGGAGTCATAATTTTTGAATGGCTAAGATTAAACCTGTAATATGTACATACCTTTTCTTTCTGGAAATGTTTTCCATATTCAAAAAATAAAAAAAAATAAAAAAATTTAAAGAGGGTATGTCCTAAAAGAAAAATCAAAGGACGAAAAGAATGAAAAAGGTCAAAAAATATGAAAAATGACCCCCCAAGAAAGAAAAAAGACTATGAAAGTGTGTATGTCAAAATGCCACTACCATTTACTTTGACGAAGAATAAAAAGATTGTGTGCAGCTTGTTACTTTTTCCTCAATCCATGGATAGTCAAAATGTTTAAACTTGGTTATTCCATGCTTTCAATTTCATGCTTATAGATAGAGAATAAAATCTGACCAAACTGTTTAATCTTCGCAAATAAGAAGATAGGTAGAGAAAATAAAAGAAGCTCAACTGTTTAATCTGAGTCCTTGGATGTAATAAGGATAGACGTAGATAGATTTCTATTGTAAAAGAAAAGAAAAGTTTTGATAAAGGGTTTTCCAGCTTCAATGCACCCTAATAAAAAGTATAAAAAATGGTAGGATGAGTAGATGGGTAAGTAGTTGAATGGTTGCAGAATTATGATGGTTGATTAGATTAGATCATATCATTTCATCATAAAATTTCTGAAGTATGGATGATAATTGAGCATTTACCAAAGTACACAAAGTCAATTGATTAACCTCCCTCATTCATTACAGTTTTCACTTAACTAATTTCCCAAGGAAAATCTTAAAGCACCTAAAGCCTTGAGTTGAAGGTGCTCAGAGCATTTCTCTGACTTTTGGAGGGACTGGACCCTCTTCCCAATAACTTATAGGTTCTAAGTACTAAAATCCCCTCATAAACATTCACTCCCTTCAATTCATTCATTTTCCCCTAAAAAGTCCCTTTTCCTAAGGTCAAAGCACCATTTGCCTAGGGAAATTAATCACCCCCATGTAAAACCCATTTTTTCCAAAAAACCCACAAAAATGCACTTTGTCTAAGTTGTAATGTTTCCATGTGAAAAGTAAATAAATGTCAAAGCACATTATACTTAGCGCAAATCCATTTTTCCACCTTTTTTCCATATTAACTTCTAATTTTATTTATATATTGATTCCCGAAAAATAAACCCTTTCCCATATATTTTATTAAACCCCTTTAATTTTAATATCCCATCCCCGAAGTTTGAAACATAAACTTATTAATGTAATGATTAATGGATTAATTAAGTTGATCAGCGACTAATTAATAACCAAGACCCACCGCCGAAGAAAAGATATTAATTAACCGATCTGCAGTTAATTAATAATCTATCCCCGCGATTGAAATCACTCCCGATGTCATTAAACTTCCATAATCCTTCATTAATTAAATCCTGCCACATTAAAACTCCATCAGGCCCCTCCATTAAAATTCATATCAAATCATCACCCCAATCACCGTATGATCTGATCCCTTTTGATCCAACGTTCGACGCTCATACCGGGCAACCTCTAAATGCCGACCTTTACCCACCCAATATGGGTGGTTTCACTATTCACCCTGCTGCTACGTCGCACCCGATGAATGGCATCGAGTGGTCTCCCCCAAAAACCACTGAAGGCTAAAAGTAGTGTGATATGATCTTGCTTACTGCCTCCCGCTAAATGACAAAATGTCATATCCCCTGCTTAACGCCAAATGTCCCTTTCTCCTTGTACCCGCCAAAATAGTTGACTTTGCGAATAAAACAAGAAAAACTCATTGTTTTTAGTTTTATCATGAAAAGGACTGCTCATACCTCCATGCAAGCACTAGATTACATGCAACTGTCAACGTACATCCAACTGCCAACCTGCTGAAGCTGCTAAAACTCCAGACCACCTTTCAGTCACGTACCCTTCCTGCAAACCTTGCACAATCTCCCATCACTCTGTTCAAAGAAAAACCAAGTATTTACCCAATTTCACTGAGAAACCCTGTTTTATTCTCGAACCTTGACTCAATTGCTTTAGATTACTAAGTAATTCAGTAAGATAGTTGCCTAGTGACTCCAAAATACTCTGAATTATACCAGTTTTCCCCAATTTCACTGAAAACCCTTCGCCCCTGTCCTTGAATCCACAATAACTAAGGATGGTTGCTCCCATTGCACTGAATATCCTACCAATTTCTACTCCCCACAGGGACTTAAACCATCTCTCCCTACAAATAAAGATTTTCAAATTAAAGATACCTCTATCCAAAAATACCCTTTGAAACTATACTGCAGATACAGATACTAATACTTGAACCATGCAGACTACATAGGACTTTGGGAATCAGGTTTACCTAAGTATCAATTCCCCAGAGTTCATATCTTCCCAGAGATTATCCATTACTGCCATATGAACTATAATCCCAGCCAAATGGCAGTGATGAACCCTGATCATTCTGTATTATTTACCATCACTGCTGAGTCAATAAATGAAATGTTGCAGTTACAACCAAGCCAAAGCTTGACCCCTCTTTTTGTTGGAGATTTTCTTAATAGATTCCCTACACTTACCTAAATCAAACTTGCTCGGTTATACCAGACCTTCATTAGGGAAGAACAATACATTCCAAAGGACTCTCCCCCTTACATGTGGACTATATTCTCTGATCTTGGCCGAGACATCATAGAAATGATATCCAGTGTGTTAGGCCAGACTACAAGTGAAATTGTTGATGAAATTATTATAACTTTTATGTCCATCTACTCTCCTGGGCAACCCCCAGCCATCATGTTTGACTATGCTAAGTTCATTGCAGATAAAATGCATGATCAATTCATGAGGATGGATAATTAAAGAGTGTTCAAATATTCTTCAGTTTTATATCATCTTTTCCTGTATTACAAGCTAACAAATTCCCAATCACACTCCAAAAGTTTGATAACGGAGGCAACCCTAGATCAGTGGTCTTCCGAACTTCATTAATCCACCTACATGACTCTCAATATTCTTATAGTGATTTCATAGATCTCTTTGTGAACCCAGTGGAAACTATGCCATTAAGAAGTCCTCCCCCTAGAATCAATGCAGATATCAGGAGGGTCCTACAGTTGTCCAAACAATATACAGTGGGAGATTGGTACTTGTACCAAAACCATATCGAAATTAGAATATATGGATGTGAGTTGTCTCCCTACAAATTTCCCAGATACCTCCCCATGAGATTGTTTGCTCTTAAGTAGTATAGGCAAATGATTAATTCAGATGAGGTGCATTTTGTGAAGGCCAAGAAGAAAGTTCAACTTAGGATAAAAGATTAACTTGGCCCCCTTCATATGCAATAGTAGCGAAGCAGGAAAGGAAGCAGAAGAAATCCTCCAAAGGCTGAAACTGAAACAAAGTTTTAGCTAGAATTATGACCCTTTAGAGTTCATTTATAATAGGAGACAAAAGAACAAATTATCTCCTTATATCCACCATAGGATTCCTGAAATTGAATAGTATGAAAATCAGCTAGAATGGGTGGAAAACACTTTGGTAGACCGTGACAGCACAAAAGTTATTGTCAATAATGTATTGATTGATTTAGAAAGAAGACTTGATGAAGATTCATTTGTACAGGTGCTAGAGGAGTCCCAATCTCAATGGGAATCACAGGGACACAGTGGTAAAATAGCAGAAGAAGGACCTCAAGAGAAAGAGCCATTAGAGAAGCTAGAGGAATCAGAGCAACCAGAGATATTAGAAGAACTTGCTTAGCCATAACATATCATGAGTAATCCACCTATTTTATAGACTCCTCTAAATGAGGATAGAAATCCTAAGAGAGATAGAGAGGAGGCCACTCCTTCTAGCAGACCTATTTCCCAAACTTATGTCAAGAGGCAAAGGTTGAATCCATTTTCAGAAAAGGAGTTTACTGAAGAAACAACATGAACTACAGGTGCAGAAAGAACAGAAAGCAGGCAGACCACTCCCTCAAGAGGTACACAAGAACCTTCCACCTCACAGGCTCAAAGGCTAGAAAGGCAACAGAGCATGGAAGTATCCTCCTTTAGGGCTCCTGCTAGCCAGATCCAAGACATTAGATAGAAATATAAAGAAATAAAGGCTAGGAATGAAACATTGAAGGCCCAAAGCTATGCACATTACCTAAAAATGGCTCCTACTAATCAAACAAGGCTAATGTCAGCCTTTGAGGTGAAAGAGCATAAAATGCAGATGACTTTCATGGAGCCAACTACACAATAGCCCAAGTCAATTGCAGATTACTTGAAAACAGACTTTGAAGTATTGGCAAAGGATATCCATCCTATTGACAAAATAGAATTACACAAGCAGACTGGGGAAATGGTCTACTCCACCTTGACCAGCAAGGCAATTGCAGCTCACCAAATCCAAAATTCACTGAATAACCTATCAGCGCAATTCTAGTTAGAGAAGGCCTCTTCACAAACCAAAGATACTAGAATAAAGTCCTTAGAGGACTTAGTCATAGAATTGGGCCATGAACCCAAAGATGTGAAAGCTGCAGAAAAGCTTATTAAAAAGAAAAATGATGACATAGCTGCACTAAAAAATCAGCTCAAAATTCCTCCTCTGCATCATCCTCAAATAGCTAAATATTGGAAACTCAAAAGGAGGAAGAGCTTATGGACTTAATTCTTAAGCTGAATGAACAACTAAAAGAAATAGAGAAAGAGCTGGATAACTTGATACAGTCTAAACAGAGTGAGTTGGCCACCACTCCTCAGACTGTAATTCCTACAGTCTCTACAACAATACCCTCCACACTGGCTGCTTCATTAGCACCCACAGTTCCACTAGCTACAGCTCTGCCAGTTACAGGATCAACAAGTGCAGGGACATCCACAAAAAAGACAGTCGACTTGGTAAAAGCCATGGAGGAAATGAGCATCTAGGCTACTAAGCTTAAGAAGCTTAGAGAAAGAGTGTCAAGTTTAGAGACTGATTGCCTAACTTGAGCTAAAATCCTATGAGGGGGTGTTTGGTGTTAACCAAGTAGAGCACAATGAGCATCATTGGTTGTGAAAATTAGTAGGGGCAATGGAGCAGGAGCTTGAAGACAAGTTGTAGGAGACAAGAGGGAGTAGCATAACGTAGTGCGTCACTCACAGGGATGGTAGGCCATGAAGCCATGGCAGCATGTATTGCCACACCGACAAGTGACTCGGGATGAGTCAAAATGACTGTGTTGGGGGCCTGTTGGGTAGTGGAGGCCCGACGTAATGGTTTTGCGGATTAATGACCATAAGTTAGGGTAAAGATATTGTAAAAAGTCCCGCGAAGTGTGCGAAGCATGAAATGTAATAGGTCGAGTCAAAGGGTTGTCCGTCCAAAAATAATATAAAATAATAGGAAGTGACTTGGCCTGCCCATGGTCCACGGACCATGGGAATGTATAAATAGAGCGAGGCTCTAAGGATAGAGGCAACCTTTTGGAAGATCTGATGTGTTATGGGTTTGTGAAGGTAATATTCGTTCTGAGTCAATAAGTGTGGGTTGTAAGGGTTAGTAGATAGATAGAGGCTCTGTAACTGTGTGCGTGGAGGCATGGTAGAGTCCGCAGCTATGTGTGCAGACCCCTGTAGCTGTGCTTGCAGGTTAAGAAGTGGATTGTACTGAAGCAAAGACATTAATAAAGATAAGTTGGTTTCGACATACTGCGGATCTGGCTATATTCTGGCTTATGCAGCTATTATGATCTATATGTTTATGCTTATGTTCTGAAGTTATGCTTATGTATGATTGCATGCACTAGTTATTATTGTTAAATGTTTGCTTAAATACCTTAAGAAGTAGATTAGATCTATAATAACCTCATTAATAACAAGAGCACATCAGTGCAGATCTACACGGAAGCCTAATAGCTGTGCAGAATAGCCCGAGACAATAGATCAGTTTGCGACCCCTCCATAACACATCTAGACATTCGAAGGGTGCGGAAACCTAGTCCCAGCACCCTCCCCTGCTACCTCAGGTGAGACTTCAATTTGCGCTCAATGGACTGTTGCTGAAAGGGCAGGTGTTGCGGGATTTGTTTGGCTAATAACTCTTTCGAACTTGGGTCAGGCCCCAACAAGCCAACAGCCTGTGCGCAATGAGGACAGTGACGATGAACTGGACTGCATCTACTAGATAACATCGCAAGACTAGGATCGGGTGAATCCTACAGCAAACGGGAGAATCTCATGGGAACACGACAGTTCTTGCACGTTGGATTGAGAAGAAGAGGTAAAGCGATGGTAGAACCGATTGCATGAAGTAATGATGCTAAATTGTAATATGATGGTTAGATCAGTGTGACGCATGATGACCGAAGCAAGGGAACTGCCGACCGATGAGGGTGCAATGAACCTAGAGGGATCCATAGACCATGATAAAAAGATGCTACTGGAAAGGAAGCAGCACGGTGCACAAACAGGGGCACTGTGCACAACAACTACATAGGGTGGAATACACATTAGAAGACTAGGTGGACCTGGTGTGAATTTAAAAGGTGGGTGTGTGTATGATTTGAAGTACCAAGTGGGTTGAGCATCTGCCAGCAGCATAGGATGTAGATTTATGTAGTACAACCACCTACCCAGCTAAGAGTCAAAAATCAGAATCCACCATGACAGCAGGAAAAACGACGTATTCCGCTAGCTGTTCACAATAAAGCAACCAGAAAAACAGGTGGGAGCATGAATAGAGTTCACCAAATAAAACAAACCAATAAGAATCTGCATGTTGTAGGGGTTCGATGGCAATATAGGACCATAAGAAAAAAGAGGAGTGCGAAGGTGATCATATCCTTGATAAGACAAAATTACATTAGGAGGACAGTGGAAGCTCCCCAGGCACAACCCCTGCAGTTTGGACAAGACGCAAGGACTGAGGTAAAGGAATTCGGCAGTTACAGGAAGCCATTGAGTGCAAGAGGTTGAAACATCACGAACTTGATGAAGAATTGGCACAACTGAGGAAGAAAAGTGTGATATTGGACAAAGAGATGATTAAACTGAACACTAGAGTCACACAAGTGGACCGCGTGGAACTAAGGGGACCAGGCCTGGCCGGCCCTACTCATGTATTAGAACAAGTTGTGGCCATGCTATCATGGCTGTGACCGAACCTTATTGAAAAAAGGAACGTAGAACATGATGTGCTACTGAATACAAATGTACTCGAAGGGTGCCCGCAGCTTGGGCTAGCAGGGAAATGAAAATCTCACACGTGGGGTGCGACCACCTGAATATCTATGGAAAGCACAGTCTCATTACTCTGAGCAACTGAAAGGAAGAGTGGGACTATAAAAAAGTCTGCAGGAGCACTGCGTGGAAAAGAGGTTCCACGCAAGGCAATTGATCATTAGGATAATGGTCATGCAGAACATGTTGTGTTGCCATGTGGGAAGGCTGGGAGGTGACCATGACGTCACTGTTCATGACAAGAAGTCAGATTTATGGCAGAGAGGAGTAGGTGACAGGCCATTAAGACAGGAATTTCGAGCTAGATATGAAAAGATTTGCTGCTAAGAAGATATTAATGACTCAGAAGTGGCGGGAAGGGTCAAATTCAAATTCACACATTCCTATAAAATCCCTTGGAGTATCCCCACAACAACACTTAGATATTTGAAATTTGAGCTAGTACAGAACAACAAACACCCAGCTGCCTGGCCACCGATGAGTACATACTTGAGGGGATCCAGGATAGAAACCATGTCTAGAACCAGTGTAAGGTTTGTGGAAGAGACGTATCGGACCCAGGAAGAGCCAGGAGAGGTGGTTGTTGTCCAGAGGTTCCAAATTTCCCATGCACACCACAACCCTAGAAACACAAGTAGACTATGGGACTAGTCCGTATCACCACGATTTAGTAAATTGTAAATGGAAAAAAAGGGAAAAGCAATCACCACTGAACTTGAGGAGGAAGAGGAAGATTTATAAGCCCTAATTGCTCAAATTGAAGCATAGGATGAGGAAGAGGAAAATGTTTACCAAGTAACTTAAGTAATAACACTACCATCCTATATATCTCTATGGAAAGGGACAACAAAGATACCAAAGGACCTGGAGGCCATGAAGAGTATGCTACAAACCCTGCTTCTTCTGGATGAAATAAGGTTTGATCGTCTGCTATTGGGTCGGGTACCGAATATCAAATTAGAAGATTGGGATCTCGCGGACAGTGAGAATTTCCCCCAATGGGCTAAGGAGAAATTACTGTAGTAGAAGTGGTTACAGGGTGTGGAGAAGGAAAGATTACTCAGTCTGAGGTGGATACCCCACTATCACCACACATCCATCACAATTTTTGTTATCCGACAGTTACTATGTCTAGTACATGATGGGTATGTCTCGCTGGAGGAACCGATTCCCATCACAACTGATTTAATACACTGAATCTCCCAATTGCCTACTAAAGGAAATGATCCTGCAGCTATAGCTAGAATGAGTAGTGAAATCGGCCTTACAGAAGCCATGAAGGCTAAATATAAGCTAGAAAAGAGGAAGCGAGGATATGTAATGGCAAGCATCAAAGACCAAGGGGTCTGTGTAGCCAGCCAGTTACTTGATGGTAAGCTCATGAGGAAATGTCGTGCAGACAAGGTGCCAGCCTCTGTCATTGTGCTTGAGGAGCAATGTCCAGAAGGGGTTCAATTCAACTGGGTGCAGTTTCTCTGCGATGAATTTTTAACAAATTTTAGGGAAGCCCAGGAGCAAGGTAAGACTTTCCATTATGCATGGGTGGTACTAACAATTCTACTGGTTGCAGGAGAGCTACCAAAAGGCAGCCAGTTTCCCGAAATTAAGAAGAACTTACCTAAATTCATGCGGTATAACTTGCTTCGTGCTACGAAAGATGCCACGAGGATTCGTGAGATCAAGGTGTTTTGGGTATTCATGGAGGTGAGTATCCGGACACAGATCAACCGTAGACCATGGTTATCCCTGACAGTATACAACCTTTTGTAAAGTGTGGCCGAGTTCAAGGTGGATATACATAACCTATATATTCAAGCGTGAATGGATCCCACTAGATCATGGGTAAAGCTTCCATTCATTGCAACGGATGATGCAATTTTCAAGGCAATGGCGGCATGGCCTCCAGAGTGGCGCACTGCAAACTTGGATGAAATAGAAAATATTGTAGCTCAGTAGCGGAAGAAGGAAATCAAGCTGCAGATCACAAAGTTGGCGGGAAGAAAGTGCTAGGAACAGAAAATGCCCACACAGCGGGAGGTGAGCAAGGTAGCAGCAGAGACCATCACTGCACCCAATGAAGAGATGTGGAGGCTCATGAAATGTCCATGGAGTAGGACATTCAAAGGGAATTGGAGACACAAGAATGCACGGATCTGACCACAACATCGACTCAAGTTAAGAGACCGCTCGTCCAGGAGCGACCTCCTGCATGCAAAAAGAAGAAGACAATAAGGACTTTGGAGGGAGATCTTCTTGCTAGCAGTGAACCAGTGCATGATATCACTAAGGATGCTCTGGAGGAATTGATGATGGAGCAGACAAGTATGTTGGGGGTCCTCAGAACATTGCTGCAGGCGTTACAGGTGTGGCCCCCAGGAGGGATGATACCAAACCTAACAAATGATACACCAGTAGCTCGGCAGATGGTGCGCGTCCACACAATGAATACTTTAGTGCTACCAGCAGGTGCGGTCCTAGCAGAAGCCAAAGGTGACATGAGGATTTGGGGGTTTAATTTGGCCATCCTTCCCAGAGAGACTCTATACCAGCTATAGGATGGGGTAACTGCTGAGCTCCATGCCAGGGAAGGCCATGCCCTCCAGGTCTTGATGGAGCAAAAAGGAAATCTAGAACAGGTGAGTCTATAGTGCAATGACTTGGTCACACACAACCAAGATTAGAACAGGCCATGACAGAGGTCTGTAGTAGTGTACTAGAGCTGGCTGTGCCAGCGAAACTCCTAGCAGCCGAAAATATTCATCACATCATTGCAGGATTCCATAATGCCCAAGAAGAGGCTGCTAAAGCTCAGTGGGACTTGAACTTCCAGATCGCAGAGCTAAGGCTGAAAGTGCAGTCCCCTACACCACCAGAAGTCAGAGAGAAACACTGCCATGCCCTCAAGCAATATTGGAAGTGATAGAGTGCGCTATACAGGATTGCACAGGATTGTTGGATCAATCCCTTCTTACACTCACATCACTACAAGAAGAACCAACGCTGCAACAGGTAAAGACCGAAGTATGGGAGTTACAACAAGCTTATGACAATGTCCGGGGGACTATGCAAATGGGCATCCTCCCTCAGCGTTTAGCCAAGATGAGGGAGGCCCAATCCATGAAGGAACAGGTGGATGCTGCCCGTGAAAGAGAAGTAGGGCTTAAAGCATGCATCCAGCCTTGGCTAGAGGAAGCATTCATGATCACCGCTACGATTGAGGGGAAGTTGACTCAGCTACAAGACACATATGCCATGTGGTAAGAAGGTGCTTCCAACAATGCATTAGAAATCTGCACATAATTGATACAACGGACAATAGAAGAATGTGTGCCAGATGTTAGCATAGTGCGGATGTTGTTGGATGGACTCCGAGCCAAGATCACCGCACCATCCGAGTGACTCGAGACGAGTCGCAATGATTGTGTTGGGGGCCTGTTGGGTAATGAATCCCCCAAGTAATAGTTTTGGGGTGTAAAGCCCACAATTTTGGGGTAAAAGTATGGTAAAGGTTCCATGAAGTGCATGGAGCGTGAAGTGTAATGAGTCAAGTGAAAGGTTTGTCCGCTTGAGAATAATGTAAGATAATAGAAAGCGAGTCAGCTTACCCATGGTCCACGGACCATGGAAATGTATAAATAGAACAGGACTCTAGGGTTAGAGATCAGTTTTTGGTAATCTGGATCAGATCAGAAGTGTAATGGGTTGTTCGCTTTGAGTCTGTAAGTCCATGTCGTGGTTGGTAGTAGATAGTGTAGGCTCTACAACTGTGTGCGTAGGGGCTTGGTAGAGTCTACAGCTGTGTGTGTGGACCCCTGCATCTGAGTGCGTAGGGTAGAATTGGGTTGTACTAGAACAAAAAATTAATAAAGATAAGTGTTTCTGAATTATTATGCATCTCGTCCCTGATCTGTAGGATTATTCTTATGTTATGGTTCTATGCATATCTTTGAATGTTATGGTTGTGCACGTTGGTTATAACTGTTGAATGTTAAATGAAACACCTTAATAAGTATATCAGATCTATAATAACCACAATAATAATAAGAATCTAGAAGTGCTTTGTAGCCGAGCTACGTGAAGGCCAAACTTCTATGCAAAGTAGCGTGAGTGCGCAGATCAGTTCGTGACCCATAGAGTCCTCATAAAGACATCCCTAGGGTGTAGAGACCTAGTTCCAACACCCCACCATACTACCTTGGGTGAGACTTCAGTCCACATTCCATGGATTGTTGCCGAAAGGGCTAGTAGTATGGGATTTATTTGGCTAAAACACTTCCGAACCTAGGTCACGCCCCATCAAGCCAACAAGCAATTTTTCTCTGACACTTCTCTTTAAAATGCATCCAAAAATCAACCAACATCAGTTAGTCCATCATAATGAGGCATATCTCTGACTTTAGATGACACACAACACAATGACTTGGTCATCATATTACAATGTAGTGTAGATACTTCATGCAGTCGGTTTAGCCAGTATTCTAATTATTTATTTGAATTTGACATGCAGGAGCTTTGTGGCCCCATGCAATATGTCTATCCACTGTTGGATTCACCCAATCATGGTCTCACACTATTATCTTGTAAATATGGTCCAGATTATCATCACTTTCATAATCTTGGACTGGTTCTATATAGAGTGGTCCCTCTGCAGGATCTAGCGGCACCACTACGTGGAGTGACTTCTTTTCAAATATCATCTTCCACTCCTTCAAGTTGATTACCCCATTCATGTCAGTGGCCCAATCAATTCCAAGGACAGCGGAGTAGGGATTTCTATCATCCACAATCTCTATTACTTCAAAATCTGCCAGTGCGCTTGCACCCTCGATATCAACTGTGACCGCTTGTAGCCTCCCCATTGGGATAATCTTCTATTGATTCGCCATTCTTAACTATATCAGAGACCACTGGAGTGCAAGTCTCCCCATTCTTTCCCAAGTCTATTTTGGTAAAACATTTGCGTCGGACCCTAGATCTGGGATAACTTGGTCCATCTCGTACTCCCCTATCTGCACGGTGAGTCTCATTTCACGCATGTTTCCGTCCTTGTGCTTCCCAAGCTTCCTGACCATGCATGGTTCACCAGTAGCACCATCCTTACTAGTGCACCAATAGCACCCTTCATAGCCTTACTGTCATGGAGAAGCTTCATCCAGGTCTCCAATAATTTGGTAATCATGGATGGGTCCATTTCTTTAGTTGGCTTCTCCTAACTTGCTAAGGTAGAGGCCTCGGCGAAGATTTTATTTGCTTCCAGAAATATTTCTTTTGCACGCTCTAGATCAAACCCAATCTCTTTTTTTGGTTCTTTGCAAACCCATTCGCCTTCTGTAGGCTACTTGACTTTATCCTCCCCTATCATAGTTCTGCTTCGTAGCATAATGTTTAGCTTAGGATCTTCCTCGCGGGGCTCAACCCTCATCATCCAGAGGTTTTGCATCGATTGCGGAGGTTGCGCCCCCTTTTCACAAATATTAGCAAATAATATTGGGCAATCCTCAATCGCATGGTCAAACTGAGTATAATAGCAGCATGAAAATCACGTTGGATTTGAATAGTCCCTCGCATAATGTCCTGGGCCTCCACAATTGTAACAAATCAGCTGCCCTCGGCCTCTCCTAGGCCCTCCTCCACCTCTACCTCGGCCTCACCCATGATAGTAACCTTGCATTCCCCTAGCGCCTTGGTCTTGAGGTTGCATTTCTATCTGAACCCTATATGAAGGTGTTTTTTCCATCATCAATTCGTAACTTCAACAATTACACTCGTCATGGCCTACTGATTGACAGAAATTGCAAAAGAGTTGTTGCGGTGTCTCCATGAATTTCTGCAGCAAATGGAAATTATCGGTTGCATGTTTCCCAACCACCTAACATATAGCACGCCATAGCGTAGACCCCGCACTTGTCCCTGCCGCAGCCTGTAGTCATAGAGGCATTGATCCTCCTGCTAGAACATAGTTCTTGAAGACTGGGTAGTGATCCTTGTCATGCCCCCGACCCTTGCACTTTGTGCACCAAACTTCTTCGCGTGCCTCCAGCCGAGCTTTTCTATCCTACTTCAAACTTTGCATTTCGAGACAAAGGTTTTGAAATTGCACTTGAATCTACTAAACCTCCATATTAGCATACTGCATTGGTGTCTCATGTAGCCTCATCATGATTTCCAGGGCCTCTTCCTAGGTCCCAAACTTTTTTTGTGATAGTGCAACCCTTAGGTGGGGTAGGAGCGAGGCCACAAACCATTCACGGTGTTTCCCATCATTTAGGTTCATGTTGGCTTCACGAATCATACACTTCAGTCTTTGATGTAAATCCTAGGGCATCTCCCCCAGCTTCATCATGATCTCCTTGAATCCTACAATTGATTGTGCTTGAGACTTAGGTCTATTGAATTCTCTATTCAGCATGGCTTGGATATCTGCCAACACAAAAATTGGGCTATCAATACTGTATTTAATGTACCACATTAGTGCCCAGTCCTGAAGAGCACTAATCAATGTGGCTTTCTTCATTTGGTCATTCGTGATACCCTGGGCTTCCCATACAACCTTCGTGAGGAACCAGAATTGGTCCAAAACTTTGTTCCCTGCGCCCTTGAATACAAGTATTTTTATAGAGTTTGCCATATTGAACAGTGGTGGAGGTGGCGGTGGTGTGGGCATGGGTTGAGCAGTGGAGGCGAGGATGGAGGCAGTGTAGATGGATGGGATGAGGGTGGAGGTGGTCTAGGTATTTGTGGGAACCCTTGTCTTATCAACTTGTTACACAGTAATTTGTCACCATCCCTATTACCCCTTCTCCTACACCTTGGATGACTTATTTCGGTACCTGTGAGAAGTGACATAACTTGAAAACACTTGCATTGTATCCCCTTGAGTATGTACTTCATATGCCATGAAGACACCATCTGCAAAATACCCATAAAAATAGCCCTTTTTCCATTGGCGTTGTCCCACAGTGTATCACTCGCGCCAATGGTGGAAATCCTCCAAAGAGGGTGCGCCAGCTGGCGCTCTGTCTCAGAGTCACACTCGCGCCAACCCAGTTGGGTAAAGTTTTTAACAAACCAACTTGCGAAGGTTCTTCCTAACCTATTCATGAACTGATTCCAGTTTGAGTTAGTTCAGTTGGGCTTCAAATCTCCATGGAAGGGAAGTAGTTCTCCACCTTTCATGGAAGCTTCCTAATGATAAGAACAATCCCATGAATCTTGTGGATGATCCTATCTCCTTCTCCTCTCCCTATATAAGCTTGTCCTTTTGCCTTTGGCAAGCTAGTTAGTAATTCTACTCTTCAAGCTCCAAATTCTAAGTCCCAAAGTCTGAGAATTGCTAAGCTCATGCTACAAGAGGCCTTGTTCATCCCCATAAGGCTATATCTTTAATGAGGAGATCCTTGTCCAAGTGACCAAGGAGAGAGAGGATTGTTCCCCATTCCCAACAAGCTTTGCAAGGCATGTGTTGCTGATCACCCAGCCAAAGGAGGATTTGACGTCAGAAC
>APFE030703730.1:133855-185895 GCA_000404065.3 Pinus taeda | reverse complement strand
TCATTCTTTTCAAGTTCTTTTCTCTTACAAATTCAGCAAGCAATTAGAAATCACCATCACACACACTTTCACTCATATAGAAATCACTTTCACACACTTGCACTCATTTGTCTATAATCATCATTCCATTTTAGGAAGATAAGTTAATCATAAACAAACTCCCCTAAACAACAAAAGCTCTAAGAAAAGTTACTTAAGTACATATAGTACACCCTCACTTCATTAGCTTACGAGCCCCGGGTTGACAATTAATACTAGCAATTTAGATAACAATAAATTGACTAAACAAGTACATGAAGGGTTTCTAATAGGTTAGACTTAGAAACTAATCTATTGGATCTTTATGCTATACCATTTTGCTGTGGAGTCTTTGCGGTCACTTAAAGTTCAAGTGAAAAGCCAGAGAGCGTGAAGGTTGCAGAAGGCAGAAAGAAGCCAGAGCCGAAGAGCCAAGAGCCAAGAGCCAGAGCCAAAGATCCAAGAGTCAGAGCCAAGAGCTAGAACCAAAGCTAAAGAGCCAGAGTCAGAGCTAAGAGCCAGAACCAAGAGCCAAAGCTTCAAGACGCAGAGGGGATTAAATGATGTCTGAACCTACTGTTTTTTGTGTAAGACAGTAGGAGTTGAGTCAAAGACTTGTAAAAAAAGACTTACACCATAATCCCAGAGAGCCAAGTCAAATTGACAAGAGCTCATAGAGACATAGCCCAAGAGTTGTGGGTGAACTCCAAATTAATATTGTTGTTCATGTGTCTGCTTTATTGTTGCATTATCTCTGCTGTTTATTTACTGTTATATGCATTTATATATCAATTTCAACACATTAATTTACAACACATAATCAGTTAAAACAAACACAATCATACACCTATAATTTCAAGAATTTCTTCATTCCGCATTGGTTAATCAAATAAACTTGGAAAAATTCAAGCTTTGGAAGTGGGAGAGGTTCTTGTAAGCTAGACAAGAATCCTAAGAGCCCCATTTTCAAAGCACCAAGCAAGAGTGAAAGAGCAATCACCGAAGACAATTAGGAAAGGACAAAAAGATCAATGGGTTCCTCATCCCTCTTCAAATTCACAGAGGGTGAAATTGAAGTAGAGAATATTATCAGAAAGGCGCAGCAGAATATGGCCTACCTAAAGATCACTTCATTGGGAAGACCAGATCTCAAGGTGGAAGGAAAGGCAGATAACTAGTTCGGCCATTATGCGAAGGAGTGTCTGAATGGCAGGGACACATCACTTGATGATGATAACAATCATTCCAGGGACATCTTCAATGGTAAGAGGAATGATAGGTAATGTAGGTCATCAAGGAAACACTCGACTCTTCA
Organism: Pinus taeda; assembly: GCA_000404065.3. Taxonomy (NCBI): domain Eukaryota; kingdom Viridiplantae; phylum Streptophyta; class Pinopsida; order Pinales; family Pinaceae; genus Pinus; species Pinus taeda. The sequence continues at coordinate 184,562 of APFE030703730.1, read as the reverse complement.
GAGAAAGCAAGGAACCCCAGGTATGAAGAATCAAATGTTGTTTCTGATATGATAAAGAAGTGCTATCTTGTATTGGCCCTCTCCTTCAAATTCTTTGGGAATCTAACTTATCGATTATGGTGCTTCAAGGCACTTCATGAGATAGAAGGGTGCTCTCTCTAATTTGGTAGAGATGGAAACAATCGTGGGATTATACTTGGAGCCGATGCCACCAATCCTGGAAAGGGTGTAGGGAATGTTACCCCTCAATTTAATGAGGGTAACTCAATTCATTTACAAAATCTCTTTTATGTACCTAATCACAACAAGAACTTGGTGTCCATTTCGGTAATGGAAGTCAAAGGTTACAGGGTGGCATTCATCGATGGAAAGGTACGTGTTTGAAAATGAAATTTTCAAAGATTTTTTTACTCATGGGTTCAGGGTTGGCAATTTGTGTCAAGTTGCAGGATGGTCCATTGGGGATCATGACATATCTCATCTATAACACCTGAGATCTACTTTATGAGGCCCTAACCGATGTGAGTCAGATGGTGACTCAGATACCTGAATTCAAGAAGAGCATGAAGGTACATGTATGAGATGTACCGAAGGAAAATGTCACAAGGGGACCATTTCCCTCATGTAGCAGGTCCACAGGTTTGGAACAACTCGAGGGGTTTGAGATTCATGATTGGGAAACTCATGTATATAGGTGGAAGAAAGCCTTCTATGACTTGAAGTAAAACACCCTGGGCCTAATATGAGAGGATTGATAGCTGTCTGATGAAGCTGAGATTCACTAAAAGTGAAGTCGATCCAAACCATTGTTTGAAGGTTGTGGATGAAAGACCTCTCATACCGGCACCTTCTGAGAAACGACCTATTTCTGATAGGTGCAGAGCCTCTCACTTGCAGAAGTAAGAGGGAGTTAGATTCCAGATATGGAATGGTAAACTGCAAGCTCGTGACTACCTCGAGGATCTTAACTTTCAGAAGTTATATGGTGGTGATGCCAGACCAGATTTGGGAAATGCCTCTGAGTTTCATAAACTCATCTGCTTTGATGTTCTTGGTGAACTTCTGTCCGTATATATGCTTTGGAGTTGGCATGGTGAGCTCATATTTGGTTGAGCCTCACTAGATTGGTGCCAAGAATCTTCTGAGATATCTTCAGGGCACAATCTCTCATGGATTGAGATACACTGCCGGAAATATGAAGCTGCATGATTATTCGAATGCTAACTGGGCAGGCAGTGTGGAGGATCGCTAGAGCACTTCTCAGTGTTGGTTCTCTCTAGATTCTGCTTCGATATCATGGATGAGAAGGAAGCAGAAGTCGGTTGCTAAAAGCACCGCCGAGACCAAATACATAGCTACAAGTATGATCTCATGTGAAGCTGCCTGGTTGTGGAAGCTCATCAGTGATTTGTTTATACACATGATGAATACCACTGTGATTCTTTGTGACAACTAGGGGGGGATTCGATTATTGAGGAATCCTATATTCGATGATTGCTCCAATAGATAGACACTAGATACTACCTTATCTGGGATATGGTAAGTCGATGAGCAAGGAGGCTCTACCACATTGAGACTGATGTACAGGTTGCAGACACTTTGTCAAAGCCTCAAAGAAAGGTCAAATTTGTGATTTTCTCGAACGACTTGGAGTCGTTGAGAGACCTTCGTATAAGGGTCCTACATGTTGCATGCAATGAGCTTTGGGGGGCTTGGGGTACTTACTGGAGCAACATATGACCACAGGGAGACTCACCCTCCCCTGGTGGTGCGCCATGTACAGGTTGATAGGTTCAACCTTCCCTGTGATACCTCGTGGCAACTATGGAACATGATGATTAGTTCTCCTGTGGGCCGGGATGATTAGTTCTCTTGCGGAAACTATGAAACATGATGATTAGTTCTCCTGTGGGTTGAGATGAATAGTTCTCCCATGACGACTGTGAGCCAGGATGATTAGTTCTCTTGTGGTGACCAATGGACAGAATAATTCGTTCTCCTATGGACAGGATGATTACTTCTCCTATCAAGGCATCCTACCCATGCAGTCTGGGACTCATGGGAAGTACCTCTCATCTAATCAATGAGCAGGAAAATGGGGTTAGGGACCATAGTAGTACTATCGATGGATGCATCGTTGTATCTACCATACTCCTTATGATAGGATGACCTCCATTGATCTAGGATCAATGAAACTGATCTGGGATTTGTATGAGTGGTTTGAGACACTCTCTTGTGATATTGATCTGGGATCAATAAAACTGACTTCGGGTCAGTAAGATGAAACTGACTTTAGGTCAATAGAGAATGGTATGAGATATTCTCAATCAATTCTTCTTCTTCATGGTTCAGTAGAACAGAGCAGAACTGAGCAGAGCAGAGCAGAACTAAGCAGAGATCAGTAGAGAAAAGCAGAGCAGAACTAAGCAGAGATCAGTAGAGCAAAGCAGAGCAGAGCTCAGCAGAGCATGGCAGAGCAAAGTAATGCGGGGCAATAATGGTAAAGATAGTACAGTGAGACATATGGATCAACAGATGGAGTTCTCCCTAGTTGGGAGGGAGTGTTAAAATTGGCAAATAGGGAAAAACTCCACGTGGGTCATCTTATTTATGGCAACATATATTTTTCTTGGATCCCTCTCATCGAGAGGTGTAAGATTGAGCTAAAGATCATCCGATTCCGATAAGTATTCATGGAGATATGAATTTATTAGTGTTATGAGACAATTCGTCAAGGTCGGCCAACAACCAAATAAAACCCACTTATGCTCAACGTTTTAGTATAGATAAAGGAGGACTTAAAGTCATTTAACACTCATCTCTTGTGATCTCACTCTCCACTTGTTTGGGGTTTTTGGTGGAAGAGGAGGTCTAGAGGAGATGCCTTCTATGTAGCCCAAAGAAGGGTCATCTAGGAGAGCCCTAGTTGTAGACTTGTAGGAGATCTATTCGCAAATCTAAGAGGCCCTAATCCATAGCTAAAGGGAACCCTAATCTGCAGCTAGAAGAGCCCTAATCGGCAACAAAGGGAAGGCCCTAACCCGCAGCTAGAGGAAGCCCTACGCTGCCCTACCTAAGGGTGGTATGAAGATGCCCTAGAAGCAACAAGAGAGGATCAAGAAGAGGAAAATTTGTTGGGTTGATTTGCAGACTGTCCTAGCACTATTTGAGGGCTATCAAGACAAGTCCGAGTTGTTGTTCAAGGGCTGAGTTGCTGGGTAGTGAAGGACGAAGAGCTAGAGGGACAAAACACTGAAGAAGAAGGTGTGTTTGGGCATGCATAGGGACTGTCTCATGACAGTGCTAGGCTGCAAGCCTTAGCACACAGAAAGAGCTGCGTAGAGGGCTGTTAAGGTGGACTATCCCCTCAGAAGTCAGAGTGGAAGCAATATGTACAACATCATGTATAGGTACAACTGTTGCATAGTGGAAGCAGTATGTACAACAACATGTATAGGTACAACTGTTGCAGTGGAAGCAGTATGTACAACAGCATGTATAGGTACAACTGTTGCATAGTGGAGGTAGTATGTACAACAACATGTATGGGTACAACTGTGAGTGGTGCAACATAGTGCATCGTGATGGGTAGAACCATGGTTGGTTTCATTTCCGTGACAAGAGCATCTCAGTGAATTGGTGCAGCATGATGACGAGATGCAACACGATGGAGAATCAGTTGAAGCAACTTGTCTTCAATTGATCTCATGTATCATCTTCTTAGAGATGATCTATGCTCTTATCTAGATAAGTCAAAGTGTTGACTTCTGTTGTAAATGTACTATCTCTCTCTTTCTCTGCTGAACTATTGAAGAACATATAAGAAGAATTGATCAAGGGTTTCCCCACATTGGGATTTGTCCCTGGCTAGTGCTACATCTTGTGTCCTCTTGTCTTGGCTTGTCTTCTGTGATTTATGTTTATGTTTTATCTGCAATTTACTTTAATGTTGATGTGATTGCTAATCTGGAAAAGATATTGAGCTAACTATGAAATTTGAAATAAATTGCTCTAAGCATAGAACATAGCTAAACTTAACAAACACCAATTATTAGCCATCTTTCCATCTGTCGGGGTCGTCACCCTGGATGATATCCTTTCTGCGCCTTTGTTTTTCCTCTCGTGCAGAGCCTTATGGGATTTTCTTTCTTTCAATTTTTTCTTCCTTCTTCATGGCTTTCCTTTCAAGATCTTCCTATAATTTAATTCCAGGTCATTTCTTCCAAGCCGCTCGAGATTTTTTCTTCTGGGCAAGTCCTTCTTACTTCTGAAACTGCCCCAGTTCTCAGCTCCCTAACTCCCTGGCTCCTAGCTCTTAGATCACTGGCTCCCTAACTACTGTCTTCCTAGCTTAAACACCCGCAGACACATCTTTGTTTTTTTCAAGGAAGTATCCTTCGTTTTACATCATGTTGATGTCACTAATGCTACGTGGCGCTATCTGAGTGGTGACACATATCACTCAGTTTTGACTCACTAGGGTACCCAAAAGCACCGAATCTACGAACGATGTGTCCTCCATTTTGTAATACCACATCATGCTGATGTCATCATCCACTTATGCATCCATGAGCCAATCACCTTGTGTCATCTATCTTCGGGTGAGGAGAGAGAAAAAGGGTCATGAGCCTTGGTTTGACAACAATTTCCCTTGTTAAATTTTTTAATAAAATGACCGGGTTAAGGCCCCTTTAATATTTGCTGCTTGGCTCCCTTGCTCTTAGCTTTCCAACTATAACTCTCGCAGGCACTTGCTATTTCTTCTAGCATTTGGTTCCTTGATTCGCGGCTCCCCAGACTCCTGGATCCCTGGCTTAAACCTTTGCATGGTACTTTTGTTTCTTTCAGGGTTTGACCTCCCCGACCATTCCGTTAATACTCCTTCGCATTTGCCAAATGTACCAAACTTAACTTACTCCATAGGGTCTTCACCAACATTAGCTCTGTAATATTTAACTTTAGAGGTCCCTGATTTCACTGGCTCTAACCTTCAATCCAAGAGGCCATTTTTGAACTTCCATATACCACTGGAAAGCTCTTTAAGAACTCTCTCCATTTGAGTGGGTCCCAACAGTGTTTGAAGAGATATTATATGCGAGAAACAACTTCAAAGTCTTTGCATCATCACCAAATTTGCCTTTTCCATTCTTTGAGTTGTTCTTCATTTTGCTTGCATTCTTCTTTGCCGTTACCTTCATCCTAATCACCTTTGACATCATTGACAACACATTTTTAACATAAGGTAACCTAGCAAGTACCTAATGTTGCTTGTTTAAATAAATGTTATACATGATGAGCCATAGGTTATTTCCACAGGGCTTGGGGTTTTGTTGTTAGTCCAAATGTTGTGAATATGCCTATGGTTTGGGATGGAGGTCTAAGTTAAATCATCTACAAAAACTCCCTTTTTCTTCTCATCTTTGTGGAGCTTGGTCATTTTTTTTACGGTTTGGACATGAACAATCCTAGAGTATTGGCACTTGTCCTATGGATGTCTTTTGACCTTGTGGTCTAGAGTTGAGAATGAATTTACTTAGAATTTTGACCTAGTGCTCAGGTATGTAAATGGAATCTTTTCCTTTCAAGGATTTTGTAGTGCTCAAAAGGCCAAGGGAATCTAGGTCCATATATATTTAGCTTCTTCATTGTGTTTAACAATCTTACAATCATTTGATGGTAGCTCTTTTAATATCGGTTCAAGATTATATTTTTGAGTAGGGGAAGTAGAAGGTAGAGTCTCAATAACATGTATATTTCAATGGTTGTTTTCCTATGATGGTTTTCAAAGGTGGTTTCAATTTAAAATTAATTCATTTTATTAAGAAATAAAAATTATTTATATATGCATTTTTCATTTCAGAAGCAAGTAGAAGCATTCAAGGGCAGAAAGATATCAATAAATTTTTCATTTTAGAAGAAGCAAGCATAAGCATTCAAGGTCATAAATCCCATTGCTTAAGCAAGCATAAGCATTCTTAATGCTTTCTTCTCTGAAGTTGATGTAAATCATAAATCATTTTAGAAGAAGCAAGCATAAGCATTCAGATTTAGTTATGCTTGCTTATGATCTATGATTTATGCAAGCATAAGCATTCAGATTTAGTTATTCTTGCTTATGATTTATGATTTATGCAAGCATAAGCATAAGTAAGGTAAGATTTATGCTTCCTTCTCAAAGTCAGATTTATAAGCATAAGCATTCTGGTTAGTTCACTAGTGGAAGGTTGGTAGTTTCCAATGTCCTCGGTCGAGCTCCTTTTGTCGTGGTTTGTGCAAAAAATGTGTGCACAAACCATGGTAGTGGTATTTAACAGTTAAAGGAACTCGATCGATCTCCCTTTTGCACGGATTCCAATGCAAAAGGCTTAATCGAGCTTATTTTTTTATCGCACGAAAAATTAGCTTGATCGAGCTTCTTTTATATAAAGAGAGCTCAATCAAGCTCTGTTTTTTTAAATCCCGTCACAACCAAAAGGCCGTCTAATTGAGTGCCTAATGAACCGTGGGTTACATAGGAGCTCGAACGAGGGTTTGTTTTATAGCTCAATGGAGCAATATTTAAGCCCTCAAGTAGCTCGATTGAGGGCTAAAATATTGCTTAATCAAGTGCCTAAAAAAGGGTTGATCAAGCTTCTTTTCTCCGCCTTACACCTAACGTGCTTGCCAAAAAGTGTAACCCATCTCCGTGGGTTCACCCTATGCATGAAACTATAAAATGCTAAACCACCTAACCTACCTAATCTACTTACCCCACATACAACCTAAGATATCCTACTAACCCATCTAACTTGTTATAACACAATTACCCACCTAATCCACCCAACTAACTTGCGTAACCTACATAGAATAGCTTATTGACCTACATAACCTATAACCTAAACTATAAATCTACCGTATTAAACCTACTAAACTAACCCACATGTTACACCTAACCTACCCACCCCACTGAGTTATTATGTCACAAGATGATAAAAACTAACCAAACTAAACCACCCAACCTAATGAACTCTATTGAACTTACACAACTTGCCTAATTAACCCTCCAAACCTATGCCCGCCAACCTATCATACCTACATACCCTACCACACTAACTCACCTAACCTAATTATTGTGATGCTAATGAAACACAATGAAGATAAAAGGAAATGACAATGACATAGATAAATATGTTGATGAAATATAAATAAAAAATATGCAAGAGGATGCAAAAATCAATGCCCCATGGAAATGCAATAGATCCTCATTTGTACTTTTTTATGAATTTGAACATGGAAGGACACTTACTTATACAAAATGCCCTCATTGTTGCAGTGTTGGTAATATTTCTCTAGTTGCTTTGCCAAAAAAACATTTTTCAATGTAGCATGCTTTAATGATGTACTATTCCACAGATCACTATGTTACTAGTCATTAGGCTTGGAAATTACACGATTATAAGGTGTCCATGACATAGCACCAATATGGACATGTTCTTTTCTTAATTGTGTAGTACAACCTTTTTTCCTTTTCAATTATAATTTATTCATATATATTTACACCAAAGGTGTTTTCTTTGCAGGCTTGGGATGAGTAAACATGGTTCATCCCAGCCAATAGCATCTCTTCATTTTCGTTGTTCTAGCAAATCCTTTTTTGACCACATGACGACTTTTATGATCCGTATATGTTATCGTACCTAGATCTTTTACGTGCCAAGCCAAGTCCCTTGACACCATGTCTCGCTTGAGTTTAGCCCTCTCCTCGGCTGGAAGTTTGTTCCGCCCACTTTTCTAAGCACAAGTGACCACTAGTCTCCCATCTGCGTGAGCCTTCAACCATGAATAACAGACAATCCCAACTATTCAATTTTCACCAAAGCAGTAGCTGGCAGAGGAGACCAAGTAGTTAATATTTCCACGGGATTGGGCAAAGTTTTTCTTCTCTAAACTTTCTATCATCTGCTTTGTGCTCCAAATCCTTCTTAAGGTCCGGTTAAAACTGGCAATTATCAACATAACTGAGAGGATTTACAGGAGGTTTTAATTTTATTCCTCCAATGGTGGTATTCACATGCCTATTTGATTCTCCATTGATGAAACTCACTGAAGACTTATTTGTTTCGCTGGACGTGTCTAGGCTCATTTCATCTGGATAAGGGTATTTTGTGGAGGTCAGTGGACTATTTTGTGGAGGTCAATGGACTATTCGGGTTGTGCAACGCTCCTGCTACATTTTGCACTTTGATGAATGATGTCTTATGACCATACTTGGATTCATTCGTAGTAGTTACTTGGACGATATAAGGGTTTATAGTGACAACATGGAGGATCATAAGTAGCACTTGGCGATGGTGTTCGAGGCACTGAGGGCAAATCAGTTGTTCTTGAAGAAGTCTAAGTGTGTGTTCACTCAGACCGAGATTCCATTCCTTAGGCGTATTGTTGGTCAAGGGTACATACGGATGGAGCCGAGAAGAGTGAAGGCGATCGAGGACTAGGTTGAACCGAAGAATGTCTATGAGATGAGGGTGTTTTTTGGCATGACCAACTACCAACGAAAGTTTGCAGAGGGGTACTCCAAGGTAACATCATCACTGACAGACCTATTGAAGAAAGACAAGAGGTGGAATTGGACGGATAAATGTTAGAAGGAATTTGATGACTTGAAGAAGAGGATGGTTACAACACCAATACTGAAGTTGCTTGACTTCGAGAGACCGTTTGAGGTACACACTAATGCTTTGGATTTTTCCATAGGAGGGGTTCTTATGCAGGATGGGCATCCGGTGGTGTATGAGAGTCAGAAGTTGTAGGATAGAGAAAGAAGGTATCCGGTTCATGAGAAGGAGATGACTACAATCATTCACTATCTTCAGGTGTGGAGACATTACCTGATTGGGAAGTCGTTTGTTGCCAAGACTTACAATGTTGCAGCAAGTTATTTTGCATCACAACCGAAGCTTTCTGCGAAGCAAGCTCGTTGGCAGGACTTCTTGGCAGAATTCGACATGACTATCGAGTATAGACTGGGAAGACACAATGTGGTAGCAGATGCCCTTAGCAGGAAGGGACAACTTGCAGCATTGGAAGGAGAAGACTGGGCAGAGAGGAGTAGGAGTCGAATTCATATGTCAGAAGAGATGCAGAATAAGCTCAAGGAAAGTGTTGAAACCGATACTTTGGTGCATAATATAGTGAAGCAGATAAAGGAGGGGAAGACACGAAAGTTCTTTCTACGGGACAAGTTCTTGTTCTTTGGAAACCGACTCTATGTTCCAAAGTCATCTGGACTCAGGAGGCACCTTTTGAAGGAGTGCCATGACTCACTGTGGTCTGGCCACCCAGGGCAATGTCGTTCTTTGGCATTGTTGGAGAGAGGATTCTTTTGGGAGAAGATGCGAGAGGATGTAGAGGAGTATGTACATACGCGCATCATTTTTCAGCAGGACAAATCGGATAATTAGAGGCAAGGAGGACTGTTGCAGCCTTTACCAATACCTGAGAGGCCATGGATGAGTGTCTCGATGGACTTCATTTCTCAGTTGCCACAGGTTCAGGGGTATAATGGGATTATGGTCGTGGTTGATCATTTTTCCAAGTATGCTGTCTTTGTTCCAACAAAGACGCCTTGTGGAGCCGAGCGGACTGCGAAGTTGTTCTTTAAGAACATAGTGAAGTATTGGGGGATTCCATTAAGCATCGTGTCAGATAGAGATCAACGTTTTATAGGCAGATTTTGGACCACATTGTTCAAGTTAGTCGGGACAGAGTTGTTGATGAGTTCGAGTTACCATCCACAGACAGATGGACAGACCGAGAGGATCAACGCATTGCTGGAGGGTTACTTGAGACATTATGTGACGGTTGATTAGAAGAATTGGCTTGAACTCTTGGATATTGCTCAGTTTGGCTACAATATTCAAAAGAGTTCTGTGACGGGGTACAATCCATTTGAGTTGGTGAATGGACAGATGCTAGTCACACCGCATACCGTAGTGACATGAGGTTTTTTGAGAAGTCCTCATGCGAAGAAGTTCATGAAGGCTTGGGATGAGACCTTGGAGTTGACATGGTTGCACTTGCATGAAGCTGCAAGGAGAATGAAGAAATGGGCTGATCGAGGAAGACGGGATGTGCACTTCAGTGTGGGAGATATGGTGTTTCTTAGGATTACAAGGAGTAGCTTTAGCCAGCGAAGGGGACTGCGAGCAAACTGACACGGAAGTATGAGGGACCATTCCGAGTGAAGAAGAGAGTGGGGGAAGTTGCTTATGAGTTGGAGCTTCCACACCATATGCACATGAAGCATCCGGTTTTTCACATGAGTCAGTTGAAGAGATGCAGACTTGATGCTGATCATCTAGAGAGAGTTGAACCACCGAGAGGACCAACCGGGTTTGTGAACAAGCCAGGACTGGAGTTGGATAAGATTTTGAGCTACAGAACTACAGGGATTGGTTGCCACATGAAACGGGAGTATCTTATCAGATGGAAGAATGCACCGGAAGAGGAAAGCTAGGAATCGGAGGGCTCACTTTGGAGATGGAAGAAGAAGATTAAGAAGTATGAATGGAAAATACTGAGACAGTCGGGATTGTCGAGGGCGACAATGATTTCGAGTGGGGGAGGATGTAATGCCCTGCGGTTGGCGAGTCAACCGGGCGCGCGCTCCACCCACCATGTGAAGTGACTAAGTGCGAAAAACATAAGGCAACCAAGGGTGTGGCACTTATGCAGACAAGTTGGAGCCTTGTGTTTATATGGCGAGTTGGGGAGCTCGTCGTATTAGCCGACCGTGGACAAACGAAAACGAAGGATGAGTTGGGTGGGCGGTCCCGCGCCATGGGCGGGTCGACCACACAAAAGGCGTTGGAGTAATTGCAGAGGCGGGTGGTTGGAAGAGTATGGAGGGTCGGCCGAGGGCGCGACCTCCATGATAGTCATCGTATAAATATATGCGATGGAGCTGCGATTTGACCATTGCAAGTTCGATCTTCAATCATCCAAACGAAGGTGCGAGAAGGTGAAAAGGCCGCAACGAAGGTGCAGGTCATGCGCCCGCTCGTCGGGTGGTGTACACGGTTGCACGAAGGTTGGGGGAAGCGGTTGAAGGTGCGGGTGGAGGGCATCCTAAGGCGCCCGCCCGCCGAACTCTTGAACAAGCCTTGGTTATATTTTGGGTGAGGGTCGTGCACGGGTGCGCCTGCCTGTCTTGGCAAAGAGACTTGTGTTGTATTGTTGTTGGGTGAGACCACCGTGCGGTCTTGCATGGGTGGGCGCCCGACTCGGTTATAATGCTGGTCGAGTTATACTCCCAGTCACTTGTAAAAATTCTCTCTCATATAATGTGTTCATGTTGCTGTTCTATATTGTTATGATATTAATGAATTCCGCACATTAATATGTTATTCATGTATAACGATGAATGTTAACGCGTAGTTCGTAAAGTAAGATAACAATGGAAGATGTTAATTACTTAGGCGGTGCCGCACTCGGCCAATTTAATGAAAAAAGAATTGGGGGCGTGACAGGTTGGGACGGGGATGTTGATGTTGATGGAGATAGGGATGCTTCCCTCTACAATCTCTTATCTTTAGTCCTTTTAACAGGTGGGCTTTGAAGGGGAAGGGCACTTGCGCTTATTGCCAGTGGAATCAGGGCTGCAACCCTTGTGAATCGATGAATTTTCTAGTAGCAATGGATCATAACGCTTGCTTATCACTGATACAAAATGTTGAATACTATATATATATATATATGAAGGAAGCGTGATTTTAAGGGTTATTTATGCAGCTATGGAAATGTGGAATGTTTAATTCTAAGAATGTGTTAACGTGGAATGTTTAATTCTAAGAATGCGTTATTTTCAAGTTAATCCGCGAGATTTAGGTTAGGTTAGGTTAGGTTAAGGCTTTCAATCTGTTAAGTTGGAGGTGTAAAGTTTAAATTTTTAGAGAGGATTTAATGTACAAGATCTAGGTTAGGTTGGGTTAAGGCTTTCAATATGTTAAGTTGGAGGTGTAAAGTTTAAATCTTTAGAGAGGATTTAATGTGTTAATTTGGAGTTGGAGTTCATAACTTCTTACAATGAGAATTTTTCCAAACTAATTTTTATAATGAGAATCTTCCAAACTAATTCCATAAAAGTATGAAAAATTTAGTTTGGAGTTTAGTGTTAGGCATTGTCTAATGAGGCAACAATTTTTCCCAGACGACAATTTTCTCATAGAAACTAGCAAAAAAATCTTCAAAAGATTCGATTGTGGGAGTGTTTAAATCATTTTTTTGATGGCAAACATGGATTCAACACCTTCAAAAACCCCTAGGGCATCCAAAGTCCTGAAGATTGGCAGTTGTAACCCAGGTTTTCCAAAATTTGTGCTAGATTTTCTCAAAATCATGTCAAACTTTCTATTGTTTTCCGAGCAAAATTTTGTCCGATTTAGACTATGCTTCGAAATTATGGCTTCCCACAATTTGAAAGAGTTTTTACCTATTTAACAAAAAACCCTACCTGCAGACTTTAGCATTCTAAATTGATGGCATCATTTAAACTTGTGTAATGGATTAGAAAGCCATCATGGCCATGTAAAAGTAAACTTTTTGTTGGCCCGAGAAGAATCTTCTTTAATAATTCCATAAAAGCATGAAAAATTTCGTTTGGACCCTGCTAGACTCCCATTTCACCTTTTGACTCTATAATGAGAAGGGTATATATATACCATGAAAAGTAACAAGTTATTTATTATGTAGGACACGAAAATTCTGTTCGAATTAAACATGACTGCCTTTTCAGCTTAAGCCTATAAGGTGAAGGGGATATGGTGTGAAAAGTCAAAAAATTATTTGTTGTGTAGCACGAAGAATGCGAAAATCTTGTTGAAATCATGTTTGACTAACAAAATGAGCCAGCCAGGACCGATAATCCCCCAATTAGATATTCTTCAAGGTAACCGTATGTAAAAAGATAGTGCAAGCATACAAGCATAATAGTCTTTGGGAGGAGCGTTAACTTTTTGTGATTCCCCCTGCCCAGGAGGTTTTTGAAGTTAGGTGATTCTACATGTGTTACCAGTTCATTACCATGTGCACAGGAATAATCCCGAAGTAGTGTCCACCAGACTAGTGGAATCTCGCATGAGGATCCATTGTGCGGCCTAGGGATGAGTAGTTGGGCTCTAGGATCTTGATGGAGATTGATCTCGTGCCCTGACAGAAATCTGGCGCTGATGTCATCGTGTGGCTACGAAAAGACAACTAACTCGGCGTGACACACCTGGTGCAAGGTCTCTCAACACTTTGTACTCGTGCATAGTTTGTGAGCAATGTGTTTGCCTTGTGGTGCTTGCATTGAAGAGTTTCACAAACCTTATGCGCATGTATTCGACAGTTTACTTTGTTCTTAACGAGATGATTTTCCCAAATCTTTTATTCCTTTGGTGTACCTTTGCACCTTTAGGGGCAATTGCTAGTTTAATGTGAGATTGTTTTTACTCCTTTTCTGAATAGAGGGTAAATAACCATGAATGAAACTGATATATTTTTTTCCCCAAGGAAAAGCACACTAGGAAAATCCTTTGGCACTTCTTCACATTGATAGATGGGAGATTGTTTTTACTCCTTTTTTGAATAGAGGGTAAATAACCATGAACGAAACCGATATATTTTTTTCCCCAAGGAAAATCACACTAGGAAAATCCTTTGGCACTTCTTCACATTGATAGATGGTACTTTGAGCATCTTCTACTATCTAATTTCTTTGACACAACACATATTGGGAAGAATATCATGTAATTCCTCTAGAGAAGGTTGTCCAAATTGACAAAGTTAGAAGTGACCTCGAGGAAGTCAAATTGTTGTGACAATTGAGTCAATCTTAGAGTGGTGTAGAACGTGCAATTGCAATCTTCCTTCCTTCCTTCCTTGGTTATTAACAAAGGAAAATAACATTGCATAACATTAAATTTCCCTATAGTTTTTAAAGAAGCATTAAAAATATCTTGATAAAAAAGGTGATTTTGGTTAAGCAAAACACATGATTGGCATAGCATTATGAAGGGCTGTCCTTTGTAATAACTATGATATTAAACATATAAATCATTCTCTTTTTTATTTGGTTATTTTTATTTATTAAGCAAATATAATGCATTAGTATGTGTTTCATTTCTACATCCAACACACTCAAACTATTTTTATGAGACCTCCTTGAATGAGCATAATGATTAAGAACATATATTTTTTAAAAAAAATCACAATTTATAGAGACAGCATATAACAACCTTACTTTATCAATTTATTATTTGTATTTGAAAAAATTAATTAATTTTTTTTCTATAATATTAAATAAATTCATTTAAAATTCATTATTAAAATTTTTAAATAATAGGAAAAAATATTCATAAATTAAAAATAATAAGATAAATCATATAATATAATTATCACTTTGGATTTATAATTAGTAAACCAGATTTCCCAACAGAGCGTTGTTCCTTGAACGCTTTAACTAAAGTGTATTTAAAGTGTATTTAAGTATGGACCTTATTCCCTGTTAATCGTAACTTGATTTGCTACTCTATTTATAAAAACCTGGGCTTTTCTACTTTATTTATAAAAAATAAAAATAAAAATAATAAAATATTTAATATTTAATCCATACACTATCTATCATCACTTTTTTTGGTCCGGAATATTCTATTCATCAGAGGCATATTATTAGTGGTAGTTATTTTTTGAGTAAAAATATTTCAGTAAATTTAATACTCTGAAAATAAAAGTGGAAATAGATTCAGTATCGTCAAAAACTTTTATCAATTTTCATTTTGAAGGTGGAAATAGATTCAACACCACTTTCAAAAAATTTTAAGACATCCAATATCTTAAAATTTAATAATTCTAACTTGAATTTACAAAAATCTCTGCTAAAATTTAACAACTTTAACTTGCATTTACAAAAAAATTTCCAGAGCAAAAAAACCCGTTGGTTTAAACCACAACCTTAATAACAACCTGGTTTAAACCTAAGTTACCAAGTTCGGCCGTATCGGCCCAAAAAATTCGGAAATTCGTCAGTACGATTCGGTTCGCGTTTTAATACGAAAATTTAATACGGTACGGAGTTTTTAGTTTATGGTTTCAATTTAGGTTAACAATGCCCAAAGTTTGCGGGTTCTTATTATCTTCCTACTGGTCGTCATTGCCGTTATTAGCAAAGACGTTGAGAAGAGCGCACAGCCATTTGAATAGCGTTTGAATCTATTTTCATCATTTAGCATGCAATGTAAAATAGATTTACGCTGAAAAATAATAATTTTTATATTCAATAATGTCATAAAAAATTTTAGTATTAAAAAGTTCAAAGAGAAGGATAAGTTAAAGAGGAGGATAAGTTATATGTTAAAAAGATTGTAAAAATTTTAAAATAGTTTTTTCATTCATTTAAACTATAGTTATTAATAAATTGGATAATAGTAGTTTATTGTAATTGTTGGTATGGAATTTAAATTTAATTTAAAGGGTTTAGAGAGAATAAATTTGGATCTGAAGAAGAAAGAGATTGAGATATAAGTTTTTTGATCTGTGTTGATCATTTGAAACTTAATTTTAATATTAAATATCTAATTTTTTATATAAATATCAGGTTTGAATTTTTGTTAATTATATTATTATATTTCACTTACACTTTTTTCAAATTTGCGATACTAATAAATTTTGTTTGATGCATTTTTTCTTTCATTATTAGGTAATTTTAAATAGACATAAAAAATTAATATTAGAAATAAGTACCACATTATTCAAAATATGAACTGAGGAAAGATTCATTACATTTTTTCTTTTTTAATTTTGAAAAAAAAAAAATAGTTTTTATAAGATGTATATTGTTGAATTTTCTCATATTGAATTTTACATTGTCAAATTTTTTCCAAATCAAAATCCGTATTCGAATTCGAATTTGGTAACTATTATTACTCTTTATTATAAACTAAAATCCATTCACAAATAGAAAAGCACGCTATTTGGCGTTTGATATGTTTTACAAGTAATTGGTTTAGGATTAATGGATTAGTAGTTAGAAATAAAGTATATTGGATATTATGAGATTAGTATGTTTAAGAAAATCGATAATTTCTATAATTTCTATCTTACCAAATTGATAATCTTATTGGAAAAAAAGTAAAAAATAAAATATAATTTTTATAGAAAAAAATAAAAAAATAGTAATTTCTAAATTAGAAAATTTTATGAAATGACAAATTGCAATTAAGAAAAAAGATAATTCTTACCTTACAAGAAATTATAAAATAACAAATTGGTTGCAAATCAATAACTCTTATATAAAACATAAAAAACAGTAACTTCTATTTTGGAAAAAAATCAACTTATACAACTTTTATATTTTCATTAAAAATTTTGAATATATATTATATATATTTATATATATATATAAAGTGTTCTTAAGATGTATAGTGTCGAATTTTTTCCATATTGAATTTTATAGAGTCGAATTTTTTCCGTATTGAATTTTATAGAGTCGAATTTTTTCCGTATCGTATCGAATTCGAATTCAAATCCGAATTAGAATTTGGTAACTATGGTTTAAACTACGGCCTTAATAACAACCTGTACTTACATAACATAATTTTATTTTCAGAGGATGGGGATTTATCTGTCAGCTGATGATCCTGCTTCAAGAACTTCTCCATGCAACAGAATATCTTCAGCGTTGTTCTGTTGTTCTTGCCCTCTCAGCTTGTTTAGCCTTCTTCTTCACTGGCACTTCGCTAGCCTCAGCCTCATCCAGACAAGCTTTACTCTGCTGCTAAAGGATTTTTCAACCTCTACAATTCGGGTGTCTTTTGCTGCCAGCTCCGTTCTGACCTCAGCTTTGAAATTTTCCAATTTGCTCTGCAACCATTCATATTTGGAATATTTGGTGTCCATTAATCATTGGTATGTCCCCCACTCCTTTTCCTCCGCTGCACTCCTTTGAGCAGCCCTTCCATTGACTCCAACAACCTTTCCAAAAGCATATTCATTTTGGCTTGATTGCTCCAGCATTCTGTCGTCTCTAGATCTGCAATGAGAGATTGTTTACGCTCCACGCTTCAGTCTCTTGAATCCGCTATCCTTTAATGCTCACTACTATTAACAGTCATCAGGAATGTAGAGCAAGTTCGAAGATGAACACTGTTTAGCTGTATATATCCTCCATTGCTTCTGATCCACCACCTTGTCGCATTAAATCTCCAAGCTGCCAAATCCAGGTCTGAATCGCGGTTTCTTCCCCAAAATGACCGTCGTATGATGCTGAGGGAGAATATAATTATCTCTGTATTGGACATAAGTGAATGCATTAACAGAGCATGAACGCCCCACATCGTTGTATACCTATTCCCGCTTTGAATCGTTGTGACTTGTGAACGCTTGTGTACCTATTCCCGCTTTGAATCATTGTAACTTGTGAACGCTTGTGGACACATGCGACCTCTTCCTTTCGCCAAATGTTGCAATAGTATGAACAAGGGTACACCTTCGTTGGTCTTCGAGTCTGTAGAATTAAATAAGAGCGTCCGATCGATTCTTGCTAGCGTCGGATTACGGACCATAGTTCGATCACTTGAAGATTGAACGAAATGAATGCTTTCCTCTTGACATGCTTGATCAATTATTTGGCTATAATATCTTTCATGTGCATTATTTTGGTCATGGAGCTTGATCATTAATGTCATGGTATTTATTATCAGCCTCTATGATCCAATTCTGAGGATACTTTCAACATCGTTTTTCTTGCTAGTTAATCAAATTGAAAAAATTCTAAAATTCATTTGGTTCAAAGTGCTGAGTTTATAAAACTATTTTTTTTCAGAGTATGTACTGGGAAGAGTAGAGTTTTTTCTTTTCACACTGCATGAATTACAATCTTTGAATTTCTAAACACTGAGATCTTGGAAATTTTCCCTATTATTATTAGTTACAAACCTTGCCACAGTATAAGATATTCATTGTGATTATTAGATGCATTATCCAAACCCCAAAGATATTGTATCTCTATTCATTCGCCAAAGCGAAAAATGACCCTCTTACTCCGGCCACCTTTGTATTTAAGATATTTACGGGTTCAGTGACACTCATTTGAAAGGTCACACACTGTTTATGGGTAAGAGATGAGAAATAAGATAAGATAAAATATTTTAATCATGTCCACAAGGGAAAGTAGAGTTGTTTAGCGATTTTTTTTTGGAGTTTCAAGGGGATTTATGGTTGGATTAGTTAGATTCTGTGAAAAAATTTGTAGGAAAAGTTTGATTTGGGTTGCTTAAATTGTACATATAAATTTAACATCATCAAAAACTTGGGGGCACTTTCAGTGTGAAAACTCCACCATTAAATTTGTGATTTTTTCAACAAATCTTACTCACTCACTCATAAAAGACCCCAAGCGAAACGCAAAACACCGCCCCTAAATCTCCTTTTCAACCATGCATAGGACATCAACTCGGGGTGGCTGGAATTTAATAATGAGGACGAGCTCAAAGCGTTCGAGACGGCTGGATTGAAGGTTTTCTGGGTCGAGTTGGGCAACCTGGTTCAGGTGTTTTCGGATGCAGGTGTTCTACAGAGCTTGGTTACAGTATATCAATGAAGTAGCAAGTCGTGATCGGCAACCTGCCTGCCCAGAGAAGAAGAAGTCCAGGTTCAGATTTTCTGAATTATTACTTTCCAAATTCTCCATTCCAACTTTCACAGTATGTTAGTCAACCTTCCCACTCCCCTTTGGAAATATTGTGAGAGAAGTGACCCCAAGAGTGGAGGTGGAAATGCAAATGTTCAGTGTACACTTTGTCAAGCTAATTGGCAAGGCAGTTATACCAGGGTTAAAGCCCATTTTATGCACATTCATGGCAAAGGTGTTGGACCTTGCAAAGGGCCAGCAGATAAATTGGCAGAAGCACAGGGAGAACAAAAAACGGCTGATGCTGTAGCTCTTTCCAGGACTCGTCCAAGTCATGCTGGTAGTTTATGTTCAGATGAGTCCAATCCATCCAATGCCGGTGGTTTAGAGAAAGACAAATTGGAAAAGGAGATACAAGAAAAGGAGAGCCATCTGCAGTAAGTAGTACATGACTTGGGCAAATTATATGAAGAAAAAAGATTTGTAAAAAGTGGGGATTTGGAACATGGGAAACTGGGGAAGACCTTGGGAGAGAAACAGAAAGAGAACATCATTTGTTCTTTGCAGGAAACTGTGCAAACACTGCAAGAAAAGTTAGGAGACTTTGAGCAGCAACAGAGGGAATTTCAAACATTAGTCAAGAGGGAAGTTCAGAAAGAAGCAGCTCAAATTCGTTCCACTTTGACAGGTGTTATTCACTCCACTTTGACAGATGTTCTTGGACTGGAACAAAGAGAAGATCTTGTGGCTGGAGCACAAAAGCTGATTAAAGATTTAAGGGAGCACAGGAAAATGAAATGTCAGTTAAGGTCGAATCAGTTTATGTTAGTAGTTAGTCCAGATGTTCAGCAGTCCAAAGAGGAGGCACAAAGCAATAAGAAGGGATTAAGTTCTCATATGGATGGAGATAAGAGAACAGGCGCTCGGAGTCATCTACTTCTTACAAGAAATAGCGAGGCTCTGCATTGTTCTATTTGTATGGAGGAGTGGACGACGGCAGGGGATCATCGTATATGGTATGTGCAGAGTTGTGTGGAGAGGACAAAATCTGCACCATTTTCTCTATCTTCCAATATCTTTAACACGATTTTCTATTAGTAAAACACTATTTACAACATAAATTCTTGACAATAGGGTTGAATCTTTGCTTCTCAAGTGTTGCAAGTGTCTCCGGTTTCTCTCTCCTCTTCTGATTTTTTCAGAGTTGCTCAGGTTGTAGATATCAGGTCCAAGTTAATGCCTGCCTGTATTTTCCTTGATATCTTTGATAAGTTTCTTTCTGCACCCTCGACTATATATTCCCCGAAATGGTATCTGCAACGTTGCTTCTTCTAATACTATTGGTGAGGAAGATTACTGAAAGTCTACTCCGTAATGTTATGTGTAGAAGTGACGAGTATAGATGGAGTTACAGGTGGTTGAAGTTTTCAATTTGTTAGGAACTTGCGCCTGTGTACTTTATAATCTTTTGCATATCTGAAAAGAAATGAAAACATAAATGAACAGAAGTGATCTCACGCAAATTCTATTGCTTTCTTTCCTTTTTTCTTTCTTTGTACTGTGGAAATAACTTTAACTTCAAACTTTTTTTACAATATACATATCTGAAAAGAAATGAAAACATAAATGAACAGAAGTGATTTTTACAATATACATATCTGAAAAGAAATGAAAACATAAATGAACAGAAGTGATCTCACGCAAATTCTATTGCTTTCTTTCCTTTTTTCTTTCTTTGTACTGTGGAAATAACTTTAACTTCAAACTTTTTTTACAATATAAAACAGAAATGCTTCCCTGGTCACACGTAGGCTATTGTGGCATAGTTATCGCAGAATTAATCATAAAATTTGGCCCTATTTTTACAATATAAGACAGAAATGCTTCCCGCGTAGAGTATTGTGCTCGAGTTAGGGCAGAGTCATAAAATTTGGCCCATTTACACAGGTAGGACTCTTTGCAAACCGATTTCAAATACTAAAACTCTAAAAACTGGAGTTGGTGATGGGACTTATTTTTTATTAGTTGTATCTTCCTGCACTAAACCAACACTCTCCAGGCTTGGCCGAGATTATACGAGGCAATACAATTTTAGCAAGGGTTAGATAGTGGCTCACAGATCAGAGCATCCCAACTGTCACCTTTGTTAACATCTTCTCTTTTCTCTGTCTCTAATGTCTATGATAGCCGATTTTAACATCGGTTACTTGTGCAAGTAAAATGAGGTTCGTACCACGGCTGGCAGACCTAGATTGATCCCTAGAGCATGCTGGAGCGCTAGAATGAGTGTTCTCTGCCTATTCTTTGCCTTTACCACTTTACCTTGTTAGGAACAACTTCTCGACTCTTTGACCATTTGGAGAATCCCTCATCTTGCTTGACCTAATTGGTTGTATATGGGATGCGATCCCAATGGAAAATCAAATTCCGTAAGTGGTCTACCCTGTCATGTTACTCAAGATTTCTGTGTTATCCCAGCCCAATTTTGTATTACGAGGGATAATAATGATATCAAGGGTCATTGGGGTTAAGAGTTTAGTAGAACAAAGTAGCTTTTACAACTTAAAATAAGCTTTAAAGTTATATAGTTAGTGTGTTATATTATTCTATCCCACATGCAAAAGGCAGCATGTAATAAAGGGGAGAACTAACTTTAAATAGGCCTTCGTGCCCTAGAGCAAGGCATTTTAGGGTTTTGAGAGATCTTGTGGGTTTGTTTTGAGGTTAAGTGTGATGACCATACATTGCTTAAAGATTGTGGGTCTGAAGTTAATTTTGTTGATGCTATCTCTAGCATTAATGAGTACTGTTAAAATTCTGCTATATCGGTGTCTATTACTAATATTTATTGTTGTTTCTGTTGTTGTGTTTACTGGTGTAACTTTATAGTAACTATTGTCATGGTTGTTCTATTTTCAGACCACAGCCAACTTCATCTTCTTATCTTTTTTGGAACTTCATCTTCTTATCTCTTTTGGACCACGGCCAACTTCATCTTCTTATCTTTTTTGGAACTTCATCTTCTTATCTCTTTTGGAATCAGACTTGGCACTCCTTTTCAGACCACAGCCAACTTCATCTTCTTATCTCTTTTGGAACCAGAGTTGGCACTCCTTTTCAGAACCAGACTTGGCACTTGATCCATTTTGGATCACGAGTTAATCACAGGAATAAGGGAATTAATATGTTCAAGAAGAATACCATGTCAATTAATGGTTCCTTGAGAGAGTTCTGATTTGCAAGTACGATGATGTCAATGAAGAGACAAAACCTCTGGATTGAATAGGCGAGCTGCACATTTCATTCAATCATGTCCTATGGAGAATTAACAGAATATTCAATTTGCCACCCTACACCTGGAAGGACTTACATTTTGTTGGGGAAATGAAGGAATATGAATGGGATGAAGGTGATCAACTGTAAATAACTACTTAGGATGGGTTTGTGATTGTGTTTTATCACAACTTGTGAGGAGTCCACCCAAAAATGTTACTTTTTGCCCCTCAAAGATGTTGAGATGTTTTGCAGCTAATCTCTGTTGATTAGAGTTCAGTCAATCGATTGACTGGTCGGGTAAGGCGGCTTGGAATGAACTTCTACAATTTTCATCGGGAACAATCAACTAGGACAAGAAGTTGACAAGATTATAGAAGTCCTTAGTCAAGTCGATGAGATTGTCAGTCGATGGTTGAGTCATTAGGTTGACGGTCAAGTTGAGAGTAGTTAGATCAGGGGAAGTTGAAGGACAGTTGAGCAATTGACGAAAGGCGATAATCCATTGGATTAGTCGAAGGGATCATCGTTGGGCATATGCGCATAATTGATTGAGATCAGTGGTTGAAGGGAAATCAACTACAATTGGAATTAGTCGAAAAGTAATTAGGAATCTCGAGACTCTCGAAATCTTTGCCAATGATCTTGAGTCAACTGTGTTGATTCGGGAAACTATGAATCAGGGTTTCTGTGCCTATAAAGACCATCATGTTGTAAGGATGATGGATGATCACGATCGATAGAGATCAGGTGACATAAGAGTATATTGGTTTTAGGTGTGTACCAAGGTCCATAGTTTTTAATGAAAAATAAAATAAGTAGTTTCTAATAAAAAATGTTTTTATGATTTCAAATCATGATTCCCAGTATTAGAGACAAAATATGCAAAGTTTGCTTTTCAATATATCAGGTAAGGGTGAATATATCAAAATGGCATTGAGTGCAAGCAGCGATACATATCAACAACAAAATACATAATCAATGAGGCTGTAGATGACCTTTAGAGTCCAAAAACAATGCTACAAGTTATTGGGCCATTGGCCTACTATAAATCATTGATCAACGTGATCACTCATCAAACTCATCACCACTACTAGACGTGGGATCATCAACAGGAGCTACATAAACATCATCTGGCTTAGAGTATGAGGACTCCTAAGGGACATCTACAAGCTTAGTAGCAGTAGTAGCATTGCTAGGCCTAGCAGAAACACGTGTTGCCCAAGCCGCCTGATTGGTGCTTGCATGTGCTATGCTTGGTTGGATATCCTCCACCCATTTTGAAGTTGGATCAATATCATCGAACACAATGGGATTTGTATCTGGTCTTTTGTTCAACAATTAGTTGCACCTTAGTTGAAGGCTATACCGCACAAATATGAGATGATTTAATCATTTTTGTCCCAAATAATTTCTCTTCTTTGTGTGAATCTGTTAAAAAATAGACCAATTACTCACACACCCAGAAGCATTGCAAGTTTGGTGGAGGACTCTAATTGCAAACTTTTGTAATTAAGGACATTGATTGCCAAGTGACTCCCACTAACGTGCTACAAAGACAGACTAAAGTTAGTTCATTGTTCAACAATTTAGATTGTGAGTTTGGCAAAAAACAAGTATTTACAATTTTAATTTTAAACAAGTAAACTTAAAAAAAAATGGAATTGTTTACTTGGTTGATCCACATCTCTTGCAATCTTTTCCAGGTTTTTGACATAGGTACTTGTGGCCCTAGTCAAAGCACTAATTTGTTGATGTATTTCTCGCTGCTCGGACTCATTGGGGACCATGTATTCCAAGCACCTGTACAATCCATCTTTGACCTCCCCAATCTGATTTTCTCCTAACCAGGCTTTATAATCATACCTTGGGTTAAGGAAATACCCGTCTATATGTATAAGATGATGGAGTTGATTGTTCCATCTATTACCAATGATTTCTTAAATAGGCCCATGTTTACCTACTCTATCCTTGTAGGTTGCTCGTATATGCTGTTTTTCCTGATCCAGAGCCTCATAGATGTGCCCATGGCCACTTTCCCCATCCACCAACTGCAATACCTTGACAAGGGGCTTGCCAATTTTCATAAACTCCGATGAATTTTTGCAAAAAGTGTTGTCAAAAACTTTCCTTTTGGTGTCTTTTCTGTCTTGTCTACGAGCCCACCGAGATACATTCCAATCATCATTGGAAAACATTTTTTGCAAGTTTTGTTACGGGAAAGTTAGAGATTGCAACATGAGGAAGTGAGTTGCAAATTTTATGATGGAAATCCTAACAAGTTCCTTGCCCCCAGTGTTTTTCCTCATCAGATTCAATAGCATGAGTGGTTGTAGAATCTAGATGTATTTTGTGATACACTTGCCATGTTCTACAACATTCTTCACCTAATCCACTTTGGCTATGTCCTCGATGAGGTCTATGCAATGCGCAACACATGGGGTCCAAACTATGGTGCTATATTTGGATCTTATCATATTTCTAGCAAGAACATAATTTGAGGCATTATCTATGATGAATTGTACAACATTCTGCTTCCCCACTGTCCTAACTATCTCATCCAAAAGCTCAAATAATAGGTTTGCACCTTTCACCCTATTAGATGCATCAATTACTTTCAAAAACAGGTTTCCTTGAGGGAAAGAGACAAGGAAATTTATCACAGTATGGTTCTTTCCATCAATCCATCCATTTGACATGATGGAACAACCTATTATGGTCCATGACTCTTTTAACTCCTTTAAATATTCATTAATAGACAATTTTTTTTTCACAAAAGAGATACCCTCAAGTCATGCATACTAGGGCCTTTGAAGTTGTTCCTTGTAGCTATAACAGAGTCCCACATTGCTTGGTAATAAGGTGAGTGGGTAGCATTAAAGGGGAGATATGCATCATACCACAGAGTCCCACATTGCTTGGTAATAAGGTGAGTGGGTAGCATTAAAGGGGAGATATGCATCATACCACCATTAGGCAATGTATAGAAAAACAACTTCTTTGCATTGCTTTTCCAATGAGTATCTAAGGTGGGTTGAATTAGACTTGGTTCAGAGGTAGTGGCTTGCTTGGTAATAAGGTGAGTGGGTAGCATTAAAGGGGAGATATGCATCATACCACCATTAGGCAATGTATAGAAAAACAACTTCTTTGCATTGCTTTTCCAATGAGTATCTAAGGTGGGTTGAATTAGACTTGGTTCAGAGGTAGTGGCACAAGTAGAGGTAGAGCTAGGGGGAGGTGCGAAATAACTCTTCGTGTTCGTCCTCTTTTTACCTTTAGGTTGATTGTGAGACCTAGGAGGGGGAGGAACATAATAGAAGGGGTCATGGACATTGGTGGAAGGAATAGAGGAAGTGTCTTCCTAAAAACACTAGGACTCACCTAATAATTCAACAATAAATTTCACCCGAGCTTTGGGATTTACGCTGGAGAGAAAAAACTCTTCTAATTAGCTATGTCTAAAAACACATGTAATCAGCGAAGTTAAAAAACATCCTAGGATGGAATTCGTTATCAAATTATAGGCTTACCTAAGTTGTTACATATACTCAAAATTTTACTAAGATCATTTACAATATATCACTTGCAGAATGGGATGACCATGACACACTTACTGCTGATATGTGATCCGATTCTTGTTGGAAAAGTTGGTACTTCCACTTCCCTGTAACCTTGACAATGGTTACAATTTGAGTGCAACAGGTTGGTTTAAGCAAAGTAAGAAGTACTTTTTGTGACAAAGAGGGGAAATAAACCGGTTTAATGACCACCTTGCACAATTCTCTGGTCACGATGCATCGTGCAAGACCTTGCCCAACAGCCCCAATAGATGCCAAGCATCGAGCACAATTAGACTTTGAAGAGCCTAAAGCCAAAAAACAAAGGTTAATGTTTGAAATTGGGTCTTCTTTAGATACAGAAGGATCTCGAAGATATTCTGCAAGTGCAACTGAAACTGATGTTTCTAGCCCAGTGCTTTATTTGCTTCCCGCACAAGCCAACACTGGTGGTGGTAAACTGCATGTTTTCCTTTGTTGCTTATACTACACCTAATTCCAACCTATCTTGGAGAGCATGGATTGGAGGAAAAGTGACAATAAACAAGTTGGAAATCCATATCCAAATTTTAGTATAATTTTGGTATTCCTTTCAATGCTGCCAACACCCCCATTGGCAGGTGATTATTGATGCCGTTGCCATTTTTGGAATTGATTTTTAATCCCCTGCGGATGAAATTCTTAGGACAAATTTGTTCTCCAAGCTTTGTGAGTGAGTTCTGGTAGTCTGTTGCGAATCTTAGACAGAATTGCTTGCACGATTGTGTCTGATGGGTGGACAGATACAGGTCTGAGTGAGGTTGGGGGTGATGCATCAATTCTTCATGTGTGTACCCATGTTTGTAATAGTAAATTGAATCTTGACGGTGAATTGGGTGTATTGAATATGGACATTGGCACAGATCCATATAAGCCCAGATTAATGTGCATAGCCGAACTTCAGTTGGCACTATCCTGTTTGCAGTTTTCAAGTCCTTTACATCATGCTACCAGAAACCAAGTCATTTTTCCTTCTTAGAGCAAAACGGTTTTTGATTTACAAGAGATATCAAAATTCCGACAGCTAATTTTGAAATGTGGAAGCGCAGCTCCCTTGCTTGTGGACACATGTTTGGCATGTCTTGCATTAGAAAGTGGCTTCAGCGACAAGAGAACAATATTGGTAAGGTAAGAATGTTCAAGTTTGCAAATTGTTGATTTCCCTTGTGTGATGTTTGATGTAGGTAAGAATGTTAAAGTTCTTGAAGAAGATAATCAAATTTGTATTATTGCTTTTATGAGTAAATCTGAAGATTTTAATTTTGCATTTCTGCAAAAATGTGTAGTGTCCGCAATGCAATGACAAGGCTGAGCTGAGGGACATCAGAATCCTTTATGTTCCAGTTATAGCTGTCACTGGTCTAGAATAATGACACTCAGTTCTTTTTGTTATAACACCTACAGTTTTCTATCATCCTTGGAGCTTCATTCTGCATACATCAATCAATAGGTGATTGATTTATTATGACTAAAAACATCGAAAACAGTTTCCAAGTGATATTTGTAGCCATTTTAACAAGAAAACACTGGACCAGTTTGACCCACTGCTATGATTATCAAGGAATAATTTCCAGGATTGCAGTAGTCAGTTGAAGAAAGCCTTTTTTCATGTATCTGAAAGGGCACTGCCTCCATGGATTCTGTAAATATATGTTTGGCAAAGACTAATGGTTCAAACTCTGAAGATGATACACAAACAAAAACTTGCACAATGTTAAAAATGTTATTGCAAGCTCTTTTAATTTCTTCGATGCAACTGAACCTTATTTGTTTCTGAATTTTGGATTCAGCGACGTAATTTTTGTTTCTCAATGCGGTGTTGTGAATCAGAAGTGATAGTTTGGATGGGAAATTGTTATTAGTACCATAGTTATCCAACCTCTGCAGATTCTAACTGAATTGTTGTGGAGATTAGCCAAGGCCTCAATAATAATAGTAGTTGGCTGCTTTTTTCAGGCTTTCTTGACTCTCTGTTATGCAGTTGAATCATAATTTTGTTTAGCACAACAATGTTTGTTTACTGGTCATGCATTTCCATTAATAGTTGGCTGTTTGTTGCACGCCCTTGAATCTCTGTTATTCAGCTGAACCATATCTGACTCTAAATTTTGTTTAGCACAATAATGTTTTCTTAGTAGGTGTAGTTGTACACTTACAATCAGAAGGCACAGTTTGCTTGGGAGATTGTCGTTAGTATCATGGTTAGACAGCCTTTCTGATATCCTAAGTTTTTGAGGAGATTGACCAAGTCCCAAGTACTTGTTACTTCATTTCATTACTCTTATAACTTACGTGGGCTTAAATGACTAATTATGATCTATAGTGTTATTACTCTTATAACTTACGTGGGCTTAAATGACTAATTATGATCTATAGTGTTAGATATTTAGTAATTTAAGTAGATTAAAAGTATAAGAAAAAATATATAATAACAAGAATATATTTTTAAGGTCAAAACATAGCCAGACATCAAATTCATATATGAGGCTCCTTGTTTTGGTTAGGATTAGACATCAAATTCATATATGAGACTCCTTGTTTTGGTTAGGATTAGTTATAACAAATATTCTTACGAGTAATATTGATGTACATATGTCATTTTTTTACATGTTCTAGGTAATCGAATATCCGGTTGTCCAAACCCAGTTGTATTGTTATGATAATGTCATGTGAAATCAATCTCTAATGGAGGACATTTAAAAACGTTATGCTACTACTCAAGAGTCCTGATTGCAATCATTCTCTAAATTATTATGGCATAAGTGAAGGTCTAATGCCTTCTTAGTTTGATTCACCTGATCTATATCTTTTTGACTAGATAGATTATTGCTGTGTTGAGTTGTATCTTGTTTTTGTTTTTTAAGGTTTATGAAATGTTTTGTCAAATGCATGTGAACGTTATTTTTATCTCTTTATCAGGATTTTCAATATTATGTATATAGTTTGCCACTTTTTGAAGTTATTTCTATTGAACATTTAGGCTCATATACTTACAACTTTGATCATTTTTTTATTGACATCAGTTTTTGCTTCTTAATTTGATGGAAATTTATTCGGGGTATCATGACGAGACCTTATTAGTTTGTAAGTAGCTATGTTGCCAGGAAACGTGGGTGCGGGGACGGGGACGGGCACGGCATTTTTGGAAACAGGGTGCGTGGGTTCGTCGGGTAATATAATAATATTAAATTATAATTAAATTTTATAAATTATAAATTTATAAATTTATAATTAATAATATATATGAAATTTGAATTTGTATATTTTTTCAACTTTAACAAGAAAACTTTAATGATAATCATTTAAACATGCACATCATTGAACATTCAACATTAACATTGAAATTTCAAAATTTATCACAAAAAAACTGTTCATTGTTTACATATTAACATGAATCATGATATTAATATATGTCCATTGTCATACTACATTAGTAAATGAAATATTCGATAATAACTTATAGCTATAAGTTATAAACTTATAACACTTCTACAGGATAGGGATATTCATACTCTGAATCAGGTAGGAGATCCAGTGTGCACTGATATCTGACAGCAAAGATGGCAAACTGCGTAGACACAAGGGCTGCCAATGGGAGCAGGGGGATAATGTTGAAGTTATATATTGCAAGTCTTAAGAGAGGACACATTGGGTTGAGAGAGGAAAACGAGTCAGAATCTATTCCATAACCATAAATCTCATTTGCTCAGATTCAAGCCCGTATCCTGTAGTTGCAGCTGCAGAGTGAACAAGAAACACAAAATCCAATATGTTTGTAACTTTGTGTTCTCTATCTTGTGTTTAATAAAGGTTTGTAATTTTAAATTTTTTTCTTTTCCATTATTGCAATTTTAAACGACTCTTTCATCTGGTTTCTGGTCAAAGAATAAGGCTCTTGGAGCACAATGGCACATACTGCTAGGTGGGATTGAAGTCTTTGTTTGAACCTGAAAGAAGTACAAGGATGTGCTAAGTGCTTGTATCAAAGTCAATTGAACAACGTGAACCAAACTGCAACTGGCCAGTTTGTAGAGGTTCACATTGGAGAAGGGCCAAAATGTATTGGGAGGCCAGTTTCGTCTTGAACGTGTCAAAACTCAAACCAAATGAATTTGATCTGGACAGACCCTCACTCAATTGGTAACATGTTAACATTGAACAACTAACACCTATGCATCATTCAGGCAAAAAACAGAGAACACGGGTCTACAGGCTTGGGTTTTTGGTTCCTCCACTATTTAATAATTTATCAGGGCCATTCTGCAAAGAGGCAGAAGAATCGTAAAATAAAAAAACGATTAAGCATACATTAATTTTGAAATGCATCGAACTTTCCTTTCATTATAATTTATAGTGGATAACAATAGCTGAATGAGTGACGCTTGGCTGAAGCTGTGGAATCATAGTACATGAGCTCACATATACTGATCCTGATGTTGACACCGAAACATAGAACCAGATAACATATGCTTCGGATATCATGCAATTCTCTCAGCTGTTTGTCATTTAGAGAAAATTCTATACTAGAAAAAAGATGAAGAATTGAAGTTTGCAAAAATTAACTCATGCTTGCATTACTATATTGAGGTATTGCTGAAAGTGAAAAACTAG
Organism: Pinus taeda; assembly: GCA_000404065.3. Classification (NCBI taxonomy): domain Eukaryota; kingdom Viridiplantae; phylum Streptophyta; class Pinopsida; order Pinales; family Pinaceae; genus Pinus; species Pinus taeda. The sequence goes on along the minus strand of APFE030703730.1, from coordinate 154,430 downwards.
ACAACAATTGCCAGATGAGAATCGCTTGGATGGAGCTATGGAATAATCGAACTCGTGATTGTACGGGTTTTTCAGCACACGCCTGTCTTGCGAAACGTTTTTATGGAATAATCAATAATGAAATTGAAAATGAAAACAGTAAAACTTGTAAATACCTGCAACCTGCTCTGTCCACTGCCGTTGAAGCTGCCCACTGCTGCTGAAGTTGCTCACTGCCGCCGGAAATGGTAAAGGGGGACGGCTGAAGCCTCAACCAAATGGAAAACACTCAAAAGTTAAATGAAATCACTGAAACAGTAATCAGTGATCAGTATCACGGTGTTTGTTCTAACTTATTCTGGTATGTCACTGTGCTCTGCCGCCAAGAATAATCGTATCAGTCCTATCAGTCTGCTCTGCTTGTGTAAACTTTAAAGAGTTAAAGTCATAAAGTTTAACGATTTAGGGTTTTTTTAAGGGTTTTACTTTTGTTATAAATTATTTTTTAAATTTCAATAAAAAAATTTATTTGAAAATTAAATTTTTAAATTTTAATATAGTTTTTTTAATGAAGAACCCGAAGAACCCACGTGAAGAACCTGAAGAACCCAAGAACCCAACCACTCGAAGAACCCAAGAACCCAAGAACCCAAGAACCCGTCAAAGGAAAAGAACCCGATTTTTTTTTTGAAGAACCCGGTTCTTCATGGAAGAACCCGGTTCTTCTGGGTTCGTCTGGGAAGAACCTGTACCCGAATCCGGTACTTGGGTGCGGGAACCCGGGACGGGTTCGAGAACCCCACCCCCGAGTGCGGGTACCCGTGCAACACAGGTAATTAGATTAATTTTTGAGAACACATAATGTCCCATGAATAGTTTCTTTTAATGATAGCAAATGCACCATGAGACCTTGTATTCATTCTTTTGGAGCACATAATGCCTAATGAATCATCGCTTTTAATGATAACAAATCCACTTTTTCGATTGAGAAAAACCACTACGAGTATAGCACCCTAGCTATACAAGTTGGCTAGAGTTAAGCTTATGCTAAAAAGGTACTATGCCTATGCCTATCCTAAGTAAGGCTTTCCATATATTAATTCTTTAAATCTCCCATGCCCACCATTTGTTGGAAGTGAGTCTTCTTGGTCCCATTCAATGTTTTTTTTGTTATAGAGAATGTCCTTGAAGCATTAAAACCTCTCAAATTAGATAAAATCATTAAGTCCCAATTGCCACAAAATTTAGTAGGACTTGTAAGGGGACTCATGAGACAAGGGTCAAACCCTATAGCAATAATGAGGAAGATTGCCACTATTACCTCAATGATATTCCTACTATTTTCTAGTGGAATTTCATGACAAGGTAGGTTTCCTACTATTCACCTATAAGGATATTGTAAGTTCTAGGATTCAAGCTGATGAAGATATAAGCTAGGTGAAGACACTCTATGATGGACAAAAGGCTCAATTCTGCTTGATAAGGAGTAATGTATCATGCACCTTGACTAGATAAAGATGTATGATCTAGGGTTTTTTGATATGCAACAACAAACGATTACCAAGACATAAAAGTTAAAGAAAGGGTTTGCTAGAAGAGTAAGTCAACAAAACAATAGAGCAAACCCTTAGATTAAGCCTTAAGTTGAAGCAATGCTAGAGTTTGGGTTTCCAAGCCACAAGTTTATCTAGAGAAGGACGGTGTCGACCCTCCTATGGGAATATTTATCATTAATAAGACTAGATTTTGCATTTAAAAGGAGTAAGGTTATAAATCATAGGTTTTTCTTCCACAAACACTCATCCACAGTGACCTAGATTAGGCCAGCCCTAGGAAAAAAACCCTAGCCGCTTGCCTTAAAAGGCTTAGGAAAAGTAAACATAAGAGAAATATTTAAATTTTGAAGGGTTTTGATCAACAAAAAATTCACAATGTCTAATCCAACTTGGGTGATGGATTTTTATGGAAATCTTTAGAGATAAGTGACAAATGATTGGAGTAAGGGGGGAACTCTTGTTTCAACTTTGTAAAACCCTAACTATCTTTTTTTGAGGGGATAAATTAAATAGGAGATGCATGCTAGGGGTTCTCCTATGGACTTCAAGGAAGAAGTATTTTAACATGCAAAAATTAACCAAGATTTTCCACAAATAATTTGCATTTAGGCATGCATCATAGAAAATCCCTAGCAATAATTCAATTACATATAAAACAATGAAAAATATGCAATACATTTACACTTCCATGAAAATACCACCTTTCAATCCCAAAAGGAGATCTCCACTACATAAGCCAATCTCCAATAGTAAAAGTTCCATAAAAATCACATCTCCACATGTAGTGAATTCGATAGAGGCTAAATCACGCCTTAGAAGAGGGGCCAAAACTCAAGTGTGATGATGAAAAATGACAAGTGAGAGATCCTCTATATATATGAAGTCTATCCCTCACTTTCACAACATGAAGTTAACCTCCAAGCCCTACAATAAGTTTAATTTTGAGTGTTCATCAAGATAAGGGGTTACAAACCAACACCATAGCTTAAAATAATAAAAGTATGCCATAAAATCACACACATGTGGGTCGATATCCACCACAAGCATGATGTCATGCCCTTTTTAGGCAATAAATTCCGTGTAAGTGCATGGATGGGCTAGTGGGATGTTCTATCATCATAATCAACTCCAATACTTGAGGGGAATCCCTCAAGAAGTGCCTCAACAATGCATGTTGTGGGTACCCTACGTGACTTCTCAAAGCAAAGAAGGGTGATGTGGCATTAACTCTCTCTAGCATTGCGGCCCCAAGTGCTAGTATAAACCATCCCTTGTCATCCTTGAGATGGCCATTGTCATTTGGACTTCAGATGAAGTCATGCCCACCAAATATTTTCAAGGCCAACTTGGGGATATGTTGGGTCTGCTAGGTACATCATCAAGAATCCCCAACACCAAGCAAGAGGAGCTTAACACGTCAACATTTGGGGTTGCTACGAGGTTTCAATGATCTGTTGGAATCATTAAAGCATCCAATGCTCTGCTCTAAAGGGGAAACACTTCATTTGCAAGGTCATCACTGCTCTATGGAAATGTAAAATGAGCTGGGTATGATGTGTAGTGGAGACATGAAGTGCGCCCTCAAGGCCTCTGCTGCCATGTGAAGGACCACCTGGGAAAAACATTTCAAAATCAAGTAAAATTTACAAGTCATTAGGGAAAATGATCATAGATGCATCATAATGTAACATACTTAATTATTAAGAACATAATGATACTTCAAATTGGAATCACCTTCAAACATGCAACTAGACCAAGTCTTGTAAAAGTGTTCCCTACGCGTGTTAGGGATGGATATATGGGAAACCCTGTTAGGTGCTTTCAAGCCCTAACAAAAGGTGACATGTCCTAGGTCAACCCTTCAATCTATAGGTGTTTGTGGTAATGTGGCAATGGAGAGGAAAAACTTCATGGCAAGGTGCCATGGTCATGGGACCAGTTGATGGAAGTCCATCATCCTGAGTGTATTGATGTATGGAGGGAGAAACCATGGAGGCATGAGTTATCCCTTTCATCGACTTGCCTTTTTGACCCCTCTGGTGCACCTTTTAATTCTTTTTCATAATGCTTTGATAGGGAGCATAACTTAGGTGTCCAAGGTTTCTTTTAATGATATGACATTTATTTACCCCTTAATGATGACTCATATTCTCACTCATCAGGGTTGGGATATGCAAGGATTATTCTATTATCTGATGGAGCATCATATGATAAGGAATCAGGTGACGACTAATGAGGTGGGTAGAGCTCATGTTATGCCTTTTCCGACGTGCTAAATAATATCTGGCCCATCTTTTACATTTTAACTTTTCTTTCTCTTTACTTGTGGCCATTTTATACTTTTACCTTTCTTTTAGCTACACCAACCTCCAAGGAAAAGTTTCCGGTCTAGACTTAAGGATTAGGGTATGAGGGTGCCAATCCCATTGAATTAGTGACAACAAACTCGAACGACGAATATGAAATTAGGGGAATGGTGGAAAGTGGTAGAGTATGGAAAAGTTATGGACATGCTACTTCAATCCATATTTCATAAGTAGTTTCCCTCCTATAACCCGAAGTCCTCAGAGGGGGTCCCACTGGACTAGGGTTAAAAACTAACTGCCTGGTAAGGTGAGAACATGTTTATAGTCAATATTGGCCAATCATCCATATGATCCCTTAGTTCATATTAGAATGCCCAAAACATTAAGTAAAAGCACATGATTTTAAAAATGTTAAAGCACCTGTTGAATGGCGACCCACTTTCCTTTAAGAGGAGTGTTGGATGGTGAGAGGCATCCAACGAGTGCGAATGGTCCAAAAATATGGCATATCATTATATATTGGGCAACGTTGCGTCATTGGTTGGTTGACTTTCCAAAGGAGGATAATTTTTTTTTCTTTCTATGGGATCACCAACTGTTTGGTGAGTAACATCTGACTCCAAGTTAGGGACATATTCTCATCATAGAGTGCATGATCCATATACTTGCTCATGGAGTTCATGAGAACCCCACAATCCCTGGGCTCGCAAACTTGTTACCTGCACACTCAAATCAACTTGTTTGACAACATGTGAATGGGGTGCTAATTATCGCCCTTGCGATGATATGATATGAAATAAACACTGGAAATAAAAATTAGCTAACACATTAGCATGAATAATGAATAAGTAGGATGCACACGCAATAATGCAAACACACAAATGCGATGAAGCTCTCTAAATATAAATGAGTCAGGTTCCATCAAACAAGTAAGGAGTTTTCCTCTCACAGGGGAGGGTAACAATTCAATTTCAACTTTTATAATGTAGACATACTCTACCCCTACTTTTCCATGGACCCTAAAAGGATATGGGTTGTTGTCAACAAGGATTGAACTGCCAACCTTAAAATCATTTTCTTGCCTTTGAACCCCATTGTTCCTTTCTGATGTTTTGGGATGTCTATTTCTTATTATTGTTTGCATGGGTTATTTTGATTTGATAGAGATTCCCTAATGATGGCTCAACTTGTTTGGGTCTTTCAAGAAACTTTGGCTTAATGTATTTTTTCTCCAAATGTAGGTCTTTGGGGTGTGTATTAGTCTTGGCCTTACTAGGATGTTTGGGGAAAAGGAAGGCTCTATATCTTCCACATGCTCAGGCATGTGTAGTTCTCTATGCAAAATGAATGGTTTCCTATCCACAATGGGTATGGTAGCATGTGATAAATCCATATATAATTTACCACCTATACATGCACACCATTCCCTAGACAAGAGCATCCCTCAAGCATCTGGCACATCAATGATGAAAATATCCATTAGCATCGAAATATCCTTATTGGCAGCCAATACCACTTTTAACATCCTTCATTAGGACATACACAAGGATAGGGACTTTTTAGTGAAATCCCCACACATTCCTATATGGTCTAGTGATATGCATTTCCAACTGATTCATGACTCTTAAATGCATTACATTTGCTGAGGCACTAGAGTGAAGCATACAATTATTTAAGACTTGATTATTTACCATTAGAGATAATAGGAAATGCGCATGCCCCCCATTTCTTCGACCATTGTACATATTTTGAAGGTTCAAAAGAGGGTCTTTAGACTCCTTTTCAAGGTTAAATGCCTTTATAACTTTCCCTCTTTGTGGTTCAAGTTTATTCAACTCTAAAAAAGGCACTTGCACATTCATCTTTTCTAAAACACTACTTAATTCAACATCCAGGGACATGTTAAGATTAGGTGCTTTAGGTTTTTCAATGTTCTTATGAGGTGGGGTTGCTTAACACTCTTTTGAGGGATACTGTTATTATTTCTAGTACTTATTGAGGGTGGTTTTGTTCATTATTCCTCCTAGAGTATTGCAACCCTTTGAACCTTCCTCTATGTTGTGGGTGAGAACACCTTAGGGTCTTGGGTTGAGAACCCCAACGGAGTGGAGGGAAAACCACAACAAGAAATGCTTAGGGAATCAACCTAAATGCTTATTCTACTGGACTATGTAAGAGTGTCCTTACACGGAAGTCCTACATTTGAGTAGATCCTGCAGGGTGCAAACCCTCAACTTCTTTTGTTGTCTTCGAAACCTAAAAATTATTCAAATGAAACATATCTAACAGTAGAAACATAAAGCATGTTCATGATATTAACTTAGAATCATATAAATGAATGAACAATTACACATCAATGTAAGATTCATAAACGAATTACAATATAAATAGATGCATAAACACATTTAATATCGGAAACAAAACATCATTCCTTTATTGAAGTTATCTACAAGTAAAGTGGAGAAATGCGACCTGAGTCCTTCTCCGGCTCCAAGCTGAATCGTCCTTTCCCGGCCTCAACAATCTTCCTCCATCACCAATACAAGGACATCTAAAAAAAGATGAAGGATATCTTCAACAAGGAAACAAGGGTTTCCTGAAGCTTTGGGGATTTTGCAGGAGGCACATGGATTTCGTCAGACTCGATCAGGGATAATCTCACTATGGTATCAATATCTCATATCTTCTCCCTTACGACCTTCCCATGGAAGTTTATTTATGCTTTTCCAAATTAGTTTTTTTCAATTGGGAAACAGTTGGGCCACGAGCAATAGGAGGCGAGTAACAGGGAAAACCCGTGAACTTCGCCCGAAATTAAGGAATTTTTTTGAAGTGTTTTAACATATGTACGTGGGTTGGGTATATGCTGGCTCACATGTACACGCTTTTATCACAGAGAAAAGTAGCATATAGGGAATAAAACATTGTTTTTTAAATGTTGGACCAAGTTTGGCATGAAGGGTTGCCCTAGGCCATAATCAGAGCATCAGATCTAGCAAGAGTGGTAAATGGTGCTATAATAGATGCCCCCTAATATATGAAGTTAGAAGGGGTACATGATGGCCAAAATGTATTATGTGTATAGAAGGAATCATGCAGAGACCGAGGAGGAGTTTACCAGAATTCAGCCTACCAAGCCAGCAAAAGAGATCAGAAAGAAACTGATGTCTGAGGTGGGCATACCCATGCTCAGAAATAGTAAAGCATGTCCACATGTCAAGTACAAAAGAAGATCCAATATGCATACAAGTATAAAGGAACTGGAAATACATAATGGATCATCTGATCATAATAAAGAAAGTACATGTCTGAATATCACACATAAAGAGATGATCAATGATGCTGAAGTATGAAGCTGATCACTAAAGTCAAGAAACTGATCCAAATAGTACCAAGTGAACATGATGGAATAAATGATACTGCACTGCAACACAGGTGCCAACATATAAGATATCGCTGTACTGAACTGCAACATATTAGGTGGATGGTGTCAACTAGCAGAAACAGGAGCAATTGACAAGTGAACCAAGACATGCTGATGCAAACTCGAGGTCTTCACCGACTGTCATGGTACATTTCTACATAATAGAAATAAATGATCTGAAGTCGACTATGTGAGAAATCGTTTGATTACCGATCATTGATGTATACCGTTAACAAACACGAGGCTATTCACCAATAATGATGATGAGAGTCAAGGTACCTAGTACAATCTAACGAGCGTGAATAAATGAGCTGTAGTCGAACACTTAGAAGAATTTATCAATTAGGAGACAATCTTAAACCGACATGAGTAAAGGACCAGTATAACTGATGTGATAACAAACATGAAGCTGACAACTAGGGATGGCTGACCGAAACATAGGTCAAGATACACCGTAGAAAGGCTGACTCAGGTTTACTTCCCTTGAATAAAAGTACGACTCAATTGCGACTACATGGAAACATATGATAACTTTGTATAAGTTCGTCATGCAGGAGGCATAAGCGAACTCTCCATATGATTGGAAGAGGTAACCAATCGGAGGAGTACTAACTCAACAACAAGGTTAAGGCTCTCCTAAGTCAAACTAAAGCTCATCCCAATGGAGGAAAATACTTACTTTTGAGTGCTTTGTTCAAGGTCGCACAATTGATTCTAGCTACCATCAAATATGGAAATAATGCCCCGTTCCTGCTCTTTTTGGAATATATATATTTTTTGTATTTTTCTTTTATATGAAGCTTGAAAAAGAATAAAAGAATGCTATAGTACAGCGGAAAGAATGAGTGTCAAAAAATAGATGCTCTAGTTCCTGGGAGGGGAACTTTCCTATGCTCAATTCAAGGTGGCGAAATTGGTCAAGGACACTAAAAGGAATGTTCTTTCCATGGGTAAAAGGGTGTGTCAAGTTGCAGAGGCTAAGTGATTGCAAGGTTGATTTTGCAGAAGACATGGTCGAAAAGTGGCTTAAACAAGAGTTCAAGTGAAGCCGGCTCAAGGCCAAAAGGTGCAAATAATCAATATGCAATGCAATAGTACAACTCAACAAAAATGAGCCTCTAGGGTATAAGGTCAGAAAATAGCGCAGAAGAACGAGAATGAGTCTTCAACACACAAGTCACAGCAGGACTAAAGAGGACTCTCAAGCCTACTCATTATAGTAGCATGGGCAACAAATGTCAACGATGATCTAACTAAGATGCCCATGTAAAGGTTGGCTCTACCACTGCGTCATGATTTTAAAGTCGGCAAGTGAAAATGGTTTGTGAATCAAGAAACAATGGGTCGACTTTATGGCAAACATATCACAATATGGAGGCTAGTATGCAAAATGCAGCGGAAAGTGGTATTCCCTAACCTATATGCCAGGTAAGAAACGATACCTATCATGACGGTTTTGTGGTCATGGGACCAAAACAATTTCTCGAAGAAGTCTCCAAAATTTCATGTAAAGACAACCCATTCCCGACACTCCAAACCAAAAGGTTAAAAAGTCCATAGATAAAATCCAACTTTTGAATAAATAATATTCATTTTGTAACCTATATAAGAAATTTTGGGCTCACATTTTTGTCATTTGTGTTTTGAACAAGGAGCTGTGGAGACAAACTCAAACAAACTTCCTTTGTCTAATCCAACCGTTCAAATCACTCCAAAACTTCCAGGTAACACTTTTATCATGCTTTTAATCATTTGTGATACTTTTTAGATGTTTTTTTCATAATTTGACCATAGGAAGATATGTTAAAAATTTCAACTTTGCGTATGCACGAGTTGAATACAGTGAACCAATGTATACGAGGGCCCTACACGCGACTGTGTAAAAAGGGAACTCGCGTGTGCGCGAGTAAAAAAATTTAAAACATAAATCTAATGATTTGAAACATCTTTTTTGGGCACAATGACAATCACCTAGTGAGAAAGGGAGCATAGTGTCATTGATAACCAGGTAATGGAGGATCAAATTGCCTTAGATGCTTAGAGAGGTTGTGGCTTGCTAAAATTCTTTAAAATGCCAAACATGAAGGCAAATATATAATTACTTGAGTTGTTGAGTCGTTATTGGAATGCAGATGATGATGCATTCATGATTGATCAGATTCCCTTAAGGATCGAGATAGAAGATATTTACTTCATTACCGGTCTTTCTTGAAGGGGAGAGATAGTGCATTCTACTGGCAAGATGAGAGGTAGTCCCAGTGTAGAAGACTATGTCACATATACTGTCTTGGTCATCCTGAAAATATTGGAAGTCAGATTCCAATCAGGCACATAAAGAGTTTATCCTTGAAGACCCTACTATTTACCATCGCTAGGGTAAACAGTTCTGTTTCTTTACATCAGGCCTCACGTGTATATATGAGCCTAGCAGTGGAATTCTTCACTACTGTGTTTGATTGGTGTACACCTCTACTGACCAACATGAAGAACCAACTTACTTCCATTTAGAAGGGTCAAACGAAGAATTTTGGATACGGCACAATCTTATGCTCGTTCTTCTTTGAGAAAGTACTTGGGCTTCGACCCAAGGTATTATTGACTATCAGTAGCCAGAGGGATCTACGGATGGGCAGATGAGCTGACTTGATGAAACGCTTAGGGGGTGGTGATGTCCCAAGGACGAATTTTGATCACGAGTTTTCCGCATGGTGGGATCAGTAGGTCATCGTAGTCGACGACTACCCTATGCCAGAATGGATTTCCGAGGAGATCCAGATTTAGTATTACCACTAGATGTAACATGGGGCGACATAGGTAACATTTTTTTATTTTTTTGAATTTCTTAAGATTTTTTTGGATTTTTAATATAAATGAACTTGAAAATATTTTTATGAGACAAGACACTTACAAAATATATGATCATGTTTCAGATGTGGGGCTAGTGAGACCTAATGGATTTCCTTGACATAGGTGTCGTGGAAGAGATGTCAAAGGGGCTACAGCTAAGATGGAAAGAGTTCTCCATGTAGTTTAGAGGAACTTGGTGAGACTAGCTCACCAAGTACCCATGATAGCCATAGAGTACTTACCCGAGGAGATGCAACGTAGTGTTGTAGGAGTACCACGCGACTGGGTGCAACTATTTCGACGTGTGGCCAATGCCGTTGTTTATTTTCTAGCTGCTATCCTGCGTCAGCTAGATAGATGATCCGATTTTTTTATAATTAGACATGATGATGGGCATAAGCCCAAATTTTGTAGGGAATTTTGTCTTGATTTTTGTATATTATTTCGGACACAAACACTCTATCTATATACATGTGATTTTATGATGATCATATATACAGATGATACTTCAATTGTTTTTTTTGTTTTTTAATTTGATGAATGATTTATATGTCAATCCAATGCTTGATTAACAATAGAATCAGCTAAGGAATTTTCTCATCATGGAATGTGAACATATGTGATATAAATAAATGATCATTGCAACAATCACACTCTCAGAAATTGGCGATACAAATAGGGATCTCGTACCCGATAAACGTTATTTAGTTGAGATACCACCAATTGTGAGTCTAAATAAACCACTAACAAATCAATATCAAGAGATATTGCTTCGGATAGCAAATTAATAACGACAGTATATTCGACAATATTATTTGAAGCAGGACTGATACATACTTCTCTCAAAACCATCAATTGGCCATATGGATAATAAATCACCCAAGCCGCGAAAGTAAGGTTCCGGGTATGCCTACTTGCTCCATTGACAAATCCTAAATATATTGAATCATCCATCAATACCTGCCAAAGAAGAAAAAAATATCGACATCACTAAAACCGATAGATAGATATGTACAAACATACAATATAGATAAACAAGTGCGTGCTCGGATGAAGCCTAAGAAAAGTACTTCTTTAGGTAGAGCCCATTTTTGGGCTCCGCCAACTTCTTTTTTTCTGATGGAAAAATCGTAATTTTATTCATATTGAGTAAAATTACATTTTGTAGATGCTGAAACACCATATGATTTATCAAAACTTGTCCCTTTGGAAAAGGATCTAAAATAATTTACTGTCTATCTATGCTTTCCTACCTTTATTTTTTTTCCACTTTCCGCCGTCATTGTTGGGTGTGGTTGTTACAATAGACATTTGTGCTTCATTGATGGTAGACGAGATTTCTTTTTCAGAATCTGAGCTTTTGTAGAGTGCGCTCGCTTGCTGCCTCCAATTTCTTGCCCTGGGATGCGTTTCTCACTTTGCTGCTGTGGATTGGTTGTCTTTAGAACTATTACAGATTCAATCTGATTTTCATCATTTTGTGGGTTGTGTGGAATGCTTTTTTCGCTGAGTTCTGAATTATTTCCTGGATATTTTGCTTCTTGAAATATGTTGGTAGTTTCTGTGTTTTTTTCCTCTTCTATGTCATCTATCCATGTGGTTGACAACTGCCATCCTTTTGGCTTTGGTGGCTGTCTTTTTGTTTTGTTTTGTTTTGTTTTGTGGGCACGCACTTTGTAGATGACCAACTTGACGACAGATGTGGCATCTAAAGGCAGTGTTTTCATAATCAAGTGGTTGGGCCTATTGCTTTTTGTTGTGGAGTAAGAGGATGTGGTTTGGTAATCCTTGACTGAGATCAACCTCCACACAGATCCTGGTAAATGTATAGATATCCTTGGAAAGGTGCTTATTGTCTACTTTTAAGAATTTCCCCAAAGTGTTGCCAACGCCTTCTAATACTTTGAAGTGCCAAAAGTGTAGAGGTAGGTTATATAAATTTACCCACATGGGAATTTTGGAAACCACCATGGTGTTTGGGTCAAATTCCAGAAACCAAGATGTCATAAAAAGGCCAGCATTACCCCAGAACCATGGTCCCTCGTTCAATGCATATTACTTGTCATTTACTGTGTCGAATTTTACAATAAAAAACCCTTTGAACAGAGGTGGATATCGCAGTTTTCTATCCATATGGAGTAAATCCATTGACGAAGGACTTCCGGTTTGGGCCAAAAACCATTAAACCTGCATATCACTGCTTTAGATAAATAATCAACATGTATTTAATTTATCTCGGGTATAGCAATTGTTAATGCAGGGTTCTGAGTTGTCTGCTCGATGATGTAGGCACCAGGGGTTGTAGCTTGTTGTTCTGTTTGCGCTATTCCATCCTCCCTTTTACTGCATCTTTGAAGGAAATAGGTCATTTTGAGCTTGTGTCGGGACAACCTCCACATAATCTTGTGCTAAGGCAGATGGTTGAGTCGTTGCCTATGTCGTATTCTTTTAGTTTGCGCTTGTCGTGCAATACTTTTCTTGTGTAGATCAGGAGTTGTTTGCAGGGTGGGATTCCTATCCTTTCTTGTATCCTCTGTTTGATTGTTTTTATTTCCTCCCATCTCTCTATCTTGATGCATACTTTGTTCCCTTCCATAGATCTAATAAAGAGGGTACTTTGTTTACCTTCAAGCATTTTAGGAGCAGATGCTTCAGGATCCAATGTTGGGGTGTTTGTCTGTTCCTACACAATTGTCGCAACTCTCTATTGCCAGATCTGATCTACGATCTGGCGCTGTGATCTAGGGCGGAGAGGAGACTTTATGTGAGCAGTCCTCCAAATCTTGGCTTGGTGTGGGCTGTTCTGTTTGTTGAGCGCCATATCTATTTGATCAGTAGCAGATCTGAGGTTAATACACCCTTCCATGTTGAGGGAGATTGATCTGGATCCATGCATGGCAGAAATTCCTCGTTGAGAGGAGTGAAACCATTTCGGAGCCCATGTGGTTTCAGGAAGCACCTGATCTAGGGTATGGTATCGGATCCCCCAGAAATTGTTCAACTCCGACGCCTTGAAGTCACTCACATAACAGTCTCTGCCCTTAAGGGCTGCATCAGTCTGCTCTGCGCCATTGATTGCGTGGTCATCCTTAGATGCGAGCTGGTTGTGTGCAGCTCCCGATCCAGTTCCGGGCGTGTTCTCCAGCGTGGGCGGGGTAGTCTGGGACCGGAACCAGCAGGGTGGGGAGACTAAATCCTCTCCGAATCTAATGGCGAGACAGACTGCAAGATAGAACATGGGCTCTAGTGGTTCTTTTAGAAAATTTGGTGTGGAGGCGTTCCGGACGAGCACTGCAGTGGCTGCATTTGCCAACGACATTGTTCCCTCTTCAACGATCTCAGAAACACTTCTCTGCCTCCCAGATCCGAAATGCCATACAAGTACAGCGTTGCCTGAGACAGGATTATGAATAAGGTGCATGGAAGGCAAGACTGCCAGATCTAGTGCTAGGCTGCCATACCGAGCACCATGGATGCCAGATCCAACATTCTGAGCGCCGAAAATCCCTTGATCTTGGCACTGATACGGTGCAAAAATGATGGTTGCAGAAACCCTTACTATCTCTTTCGACTGCGCACCATTTTCCGCACGCTCTTTGCTTGTCAGGCTGCTCAAGCGGCCGTCTTTGCATCTCATCGCCACCTCTCGGGATGTTGTTTCGCATTCTACCTGCCCCATAGGGTTTTTTGTGCTCAAGGGTATGGATAGACCCATAGATCTCGAGAGGATTTGGGCCATGGGCTGATCTGCAGGGAGCTTGAGCGTCATGTGGCCATTGAAGCTGCTTCTGCTCGGTGGCTCCCTTTCCTTGTGACCTGAGAGCAGGGTTGTTGACGCACAGGTGATCCTCGGTGCTGCCATCGCAATGTTTCCTCCCGTATCAGAGCTTCTCCCAAATAAACTAGTATTAATCCATTTTTATTTTGAAAGTCTATATCAAAGAGATATCATACTCTGCCAACTTGTTTCCCTCAAAGTCAATTAATTCATAAGCTCCCTTTTTCAAAACTTGCTTGACTATAAAGGGACCATATCACATAGGCTTAAACTTGCCTCCCCCTAAGGTGTCTTTGTCTTGGTCGTAGACCAGGGCAAGGTCACCTTCAGAAAAATTTCTAGAACGGACAACGTTATCATATTGAGTTTTTACCCTTTTTTTATGGGCTTTGTTTATTGTGGTGGCATTTCGACGCTGCTCATCAAGATGCTCCAAATGAACGAGGCGCTCCTTGAGACTAGAAGTCTTTGGAAGAAGTTCAATAACTAGTTTAAGGGAAGGAATTTCACATTCGACAGAAAAGATAGATTCCAACTCGTAACCCAGTTGAAAAGGAGTAAAGCCAGTGGCAATCTTAACTAGAGTTCAATATGCTCAAAGTGTTGGATACAACATGATGTGCCAATTAGATCTAGCTTTGTTAATCATCATTTGCAGGATGATTTTAAGGGATTTGTTCACAGCTTCAACCTGCCCATTGGCCCGAGGATAATACAAAGATGAATGCTCCTACCGAAACCCAACTTGAGAGCCAATTCAGATATCAGTTGATTTTGGAAATGACTGCCATGATCAATGACAATCTCTCTAGGGATACCAAACTGGGAAATAACTTGATTGAAGAAAAACAAGGCCATTGTTTGATTGTCATTCTTAAAAGTAGGCATGGCCTCAGCCCACTTTGTAAAGTAGTCTATGACCACTATGATGTACTTGTGATTTCCTGCCAAAGGTGGATTACAAGTAGTAAAATCGATGCCCCACTTTGTGAAAGGACCGATAGTGATAACAGGGAAAAGAGGAGCTGGATGCATGTGCATTTTACAAGTACAACCCTGACAAGGATGACATATTTTGACCACTTCAATACAATCTTTGAAGATCGAAAGCCAAAGGTAGTCTACTCGTAAAATGTTTTGGGTTGTGGCAAGCCCGGATAAATGACCGCCACAAGCTCCACTCTAGCAATCATTGAGAACCGACTCGGCTTCTTCCAAGGTTAAACAATGCATAAGGATTGAATCAATATCGCGACGATATAATGTGTCCCCTATAATAACGTAATTCTTAGTGTGGTGACGCAACTTTCTACGCTTCTCTTTGGAAAAGGCAGGCGGGAACTTCGAAATCTGGAGATATATAATGATATCCCCATACCAAGGATCTTGTAAAGAAATAAGAAGTAAGTGTTCATCAGGAAAAATTTCCTTGTGAATAATTTCTTCCTCACAAAGAAGCTCTGATATCAACTCTGCAAATACTAAAGATTTCTTAGATTTAGCCAACATGAATTCGAGATTGAATTCTTGAAAAATGACAATCCATCTATTATATTTGCCCCCAATCACTTTCCTACTGAGAACAAACTGAAATGGATTGATGGTTTCTAATACGAACATTTTCGGAAGCAGAATGTAATACCGAAGCCGCTGGACAACATGGATAGTTGCCAAAGCTAATTTCTCGATGGGAGAATAGCATAGTTCAGGACCTACCAAGCCTCGACTTAGATAGTAGATTACATGCTCACATAAGGCATCATCTTCTTGAACCAGAACCATACTAATGGTTGATTCTGCTGTAGCGAGATACAAGAGGAAATCTATGCTATAATCAGGTGGACTCAACAGTGGAGCAGAGGGTAATTCTTTATTCAAAGCATCAAAAGATCGTTGCATGAAATCATCCCATAAAACGAGACCCCTTTCTTAAGCAAACCCATAAATCCTTTTGTGATCTCGGCATAATTGGCTATGAATCTCCTCAAGAAATTTGCTTTTCCTTGGAGACCTTGAAGTTGACATATGGAAGATGGGGAAGGAAACTAAAGTATTTCCTCAACCTTGATCTTGAAGGGATCAACACAAACCCCCTCTGATGACACGATGAATCCTAACAACCATTTGGATGTGACTGCGAAAATGCACTTATTCAGATTCAACTGGATTTTATAAAAACGACACGGCTCAAAAATCAACCGAAGGTGCTTAGGATGATCAATTCTCTTTCAAGAACGAGCAGCTAAATCATCTAGATATGCTTCGATAACGTGCTTGATGTTGTGAAAAGCATAAGACATGGCCCACTGAAAAGTGGCTCCAACATTTTTTAGGCCAAAAGGCATCTTTTTGTATGCAAACGTACCCTAAGGACAAAAAAAGGTTGTCTTGCACTGATCTTGTGGACGGATAGTAATTTGATTGTATCCAGAGAATCCATCCATGAACAAAAAAATTTCATTACTTGCACATTCATCAATAATTTGATCAATAATGGGCGTGGGATAATTGTCTTTTGGACAAGCCTTATTTAGGTCCCTAAAGTCAATACATACTTGAATCGTTCCTTTCTTTTGTCTACAGGGACTAGATTAGAGACCCACTCAATTAGAGGAACGGGGTATATGAAACCCGCCTTTAGCAGCGTTTCAACTTTAGCTTTGATAGCTGCTACTTTTCTAGGATTAACCAGTCAATGTTTTTGACGAATAGGTTTGGCATTTTTGTATGCCTTGATCTCATGTTGGACAATAGATGGATCTAATCCAGGCATTTCCTTGTAAGACCAAGCGAACACATCAAGAAACTCTTTGAAGAGATCGATATAAGTTTTAATTTCTTCAGGGGAACAGTAAACTCCAATGAAGACATTTTCGATTATGTTAGGATTCCTAAAGATGTTCACTAGTACAGTTTGTGAGATAACAAACATGTTGCCTTCGGTAGAAAACTATGCTAGGGCCAAAGGTTTTAAAACTGTATGAACATCACTAGTAGAAGGACTGGACAAACTTGACTCAATTTCTTGCAAATGAGGGAGGAAATATGAATGATGATGTATATCATCCCATGGTCTATCAAAACCCATCATTGCTTCTAAGATTGCTTCCTCAGATGGTAAGACTGTATCTAAGAAATCCCGAGCTGAAGTTGAATCGAGGGTCTAGACCGGAGCCACATCTCTATCTAACTCCTCTGGTGAGAAAGGAATAGGATGGAAGTCTGTAGAATTAACAATAGACTGTTAAGCAATTTCTGCCGCAGTGTTATGAAACCAGCTTCAAGAAAGATAGAAAAGATAGATCAACACCTTAGAATTCAACCTCTTCGAGGGGGCAACCTCCTTTACATTACATAAATGAACAATTCTTGGATGATTCAAATGACAAAACCTCCTTTCTATATATAGGAGTCTACGGAGTCACAATATAACCTAGCCGACCTAACAATAATAATATAAAGGCACAAAAATAACAATAGAGGGATTCTATGGGGCACAGTAATAAATATATGGGGACAATAGGGGCACAACAATATTAATAAGGGATACAACTACAATAGTAATGGGGTAATCACTAGTATTATAGGGACCTAACATGCCCCTCTCCTGCAAAAAATTGTTGTCCTCAATTCTTGAGTAGTTCTAGATGCTTTTGTATAAAATTATCATCCTCCCATGTGGAATATTTAATGGATAAGTTCTTCCACCTGATGAGATACTCTGAAATTGATCAATTTTGTAGTTATCAAGTTCTTGTTTCTGTGACTACTTCCAATTCCAATATAATTTTTCCTTCCTCGTCAAGTTCTGCAAATATTGTTTGAACTGAGAGCTGGTCACCTATAACCTTCTTTAAACATGAAACATGGAAAACTGGGGACACTCGAGAAGCTACAGGAAGCTCCAATTTGTATGCCATAGTATCAATCTTTTGCAACACTTTGTACGGACCATAATACTTTGTTGATAATTTATTATCCTTCTTAGCTTGCTTGAGGGACATTTGTTTATATGGTTGTAGTTGTAGGAATACCCAATCACCTATATCAAAACTTCTTTCGTTGTGATGTTGATTTGCCTGTTGTTTCATTCTATTCTGTGCCAACACGATTTTATCCTTTAAGGGTTGGAGGACTTGTTGTTGATGTTCGATGTGATGTTCCACTGCTTGAACCTTAGAATTTTCTCTTAAATATGATGTGATGGATGGTGGTTGATATCCATAAAGTGCCATAAATGTGGTCATTTTTTTTGTTGTATGGAAGGAAGTGTATACCACCATTCAGCCAGAGGCAACCATTTGACCCATTGTGTCTGTTTATCAAACACAAAGAAATGAAGATATCCTTCCAAACATTTGTTTACTATTTCAATTTTCCCATCAGATTGAGGATGATAAGATGAGTTATGAGCTAACTTAGTACCGAGAAAAGAAAATAATTCTATCCAAAAACTTCCAGTGAAAATGGGATCTCTGTCACTTACAATAATCTTTGGGTTTCCATGTAGCTTTTGAATTGTTTCCATAAATGCAGTAGAACTGTACTAGCTTTAAATGGATGTGATAATGCACAAAAGTGTGCATACTTGGTAAGTCTGTCAACTACCACCATGATGACACTCTTTCCCTCAGACTTGGGTAAACCTGTGATAAAATCCATTGAAACCTCCTCCCAACATTGGCTTGGAATGGATAAAGGTTGTAATAGACCTGGGGTCTAATTGTTTCAACTTTATTTTGTTGGCAAACCAAACATTCCGCCACAAACTTTTGAATATCTGATTTAAGGCCATCCCAAAAAAATTCCTTCTTAACCCTGTGGTAAGTTTTTAAAAATCCTGAGTGCCCTCCTAAGGGAGAAGTGTGCAATTCCATAAGAATCTTTTGTTTTAGCTGGGAATTCTTACAGAGGTATAAGCGATCTTTGTACCATAACGAATCATTTTGCCAGCTAAATGTATCAGATGTACTGGAATCTTGTTGTAACTTTCGAATAAGTGCCCACACTTCTTCATCATTCTTCCATTCCTCCCTTGCTTCATTTATCCAATCTGGTTGGATAATAGAAATGGCACACAACAATGCTTCCACATCCTCATCCTTTCTTGAGAGTGCATCTGCCACCACATTTTGCTTCCCTTTTTTGTAGATGATTTCAAAGTCATAACCCAACATCTTTGTGACCCACTTTTGTTTCTCTTCAAGGATAATCTTTGTTCTAAAAAGTATTTAAGGCTATCATGATCCGTTTTTACCTTGAAGTGTCTTTCCATTAGGCAGGGTCGCCATTTCTTAAGTGCATGTAGTATTGCCAACATTTCCTTCTCATAAATAGCTTTGTGTAGAAACTTTCCCTTGATTGGACGACTTTCAAAAGCAATGGGTATTTCATCTTGCATTAAAACAATACTAATTTCATTTCTTGAAGCATCACATTCCACAATAAAGGTTTTTGTGAAGTCCGTTGTAGCTAAGACCCCTGCTTGGCACATTACCTCTTTAAGATGTTCAAAGGCCTTTGTTGCTTCTGGAGTCCATGGAAATGTGTCTTTCTTCAGTAATGTTGTTAGAGGTGTTGCTATTCTCCCATAATTCCTAACAAACTTGAGATAATACCCTATCTACCCGAGAAATCCTCGCAGATGCTTTATGGATGTGGGAATTTTCCTTTCCTTAATGGCTTTAATTTTGCTAGGGTCTACCTTAACTCCTTCATGAGATACAATATGACCCAGATATTCCACCTCTTGGACTCCAAAGAAACATTTGGATCTTTTTGCATATATTGTTTCTCCTCCAATAGTTGTAGCACCCTGTCAACATGATCCTTCCAAGACTTGTTGTAGATTAGTATATCATAAAAAAATCCTAACACAAATTTTCTAAGGAATGGTTTGAAAATTGAATTCATCAAACCTTGAAATGTTGAAGGTGCATTGGTAAGGCCAAAAGGCATGACCAAAAATTCATAATGACCCTCATGAGTTCTAAATGTTGTTTTTTGAATGTCTTCAGTCTTCATTCTGATTTGATGATATCCTGAATGAAGATCCAACTTGGTGAAGTAAATTGATCCATGCAATTCATCCAGTAATTCATCAATGACAGGAATGGGAAACTTATCTTTAATAGTGAGCTTGTTGAGCTCCCTATAATCCGGACACATGCGCCATGATTCATCCTTCTTGTGCACCAATACTACTGGAGCAGAGAAAGAACTTTGACTCAGTTGAATTATACCAGCCTCTAGCATCTGCAACCATACATTCAATTTCACTCTTTTGGGCATAGGGATATCTGTACAGCCTGATGTTTGGAGAAACACTTCTTGGAATCAAATGAATAGCATGATCATGATCACGAATAGGTGGGAGGCCTTTGGGAGTCTCAAATACCTTGGAATGGTTTTCCAATACTTTTTGGAAATCTGGAGAAACAGATGATTTCGATGTGGTAACCTCTAGCAAACATAATTTTGCAATTATGCCTCATTGTTCCTTCTTTAGAAGATTTGTCATACCGTTAAAGCTTATTATCTTTCCCAGTTTCCCTGCAATACCCCTTAATTCAACTTCCTTTCCTTCTGCACAAAATTTCATGAAAAGTTCTTGAAAATTAAAAGCTATTGTACCCAAGGATTGTAGCCATTGGAATCCTAGTACAACATCAGCACCACCCATTGG